>JAEQBH010000514.1:0-171596 GCA_016808115.1 Tetrastigma voinierianum
GTTAGACTTTGTTAAGGAGGAGGTTATGGGTTTTTTCAATGAGTTCTATGTGCAGAATAAGTTTGTTAGAAGCTTGAACTCTACTTTTTTGGTGTTGATTCCTAAGAAAGGGGATGTTGAGGATATCAAGGACTCTAGGCCTATTAGTCTGTTGGGTGGTTTGTATAAAATTTTGGCAAAGGTTCTTGCTAATAGACTCAAAGGGTTGTGGGAAAGGTGGTGTTAGAGGCGTAGAATGCTTTTGTGGAGGGTAGACAAATTCTCTATGCGGCTTTGATTGCAAATGAGGTTGTTGATGCGCTGCTTCGAAGGAAGGAGAGTGGGGTCTCATGCAAGCTTGATATTGAGAAGGCTTATGACCATCTAGATTAGGAGTTTTTATTGAAGGTTATGACGAAAATGGGCTTTGGAAGTAAGTGGACTAGTTGGATCAACTGGTGTATCTCTTCAAATAATCTTTCGTCATGGTAAACGGATTCTCTTCCGGCTCTTCGGCCTAGAGGGTCGAGGTAGGGACCCGCTCTTCTCATCTCTGTGATTGATGGAAGCCTTGAGTCATTCTCATCGCTAAAGAGGTTGAAGGAGCTTTTCTTTATGGTTTTAGTGTCGAGGTAGAGGAGGGATTTGGCCGATTACCTCTCACTTATTGTACGCGATGACACTATCTTGTTTTCAGGAGTCAAGTAGATTAGACGGCTTATCTTAGTTGGTTACTAATGTGGCTTAGTTATCTAGCTGAGATTAATCTCACAAGAGAGATCATTCTAGTGAGAAGTGTGGATGATGTTGAGGCTCTAGCTCTCGAGCTAGGATGCAAGATAGGGGTTTTTCCTTCTTCCTATCTAGGTCTCCCTTAGGCTTTGCAACAATTTGGATGGCTGCTCAGATAATATAGAAGAAAGGTTTCGAAAAATCAAATTTTTATGGAAGAGGCTATATATCTCAAAAGGGGGGAGATTCACTCTCCCTGTAGTACTCTTTCTAGCTTACCAATTTACTACATGTCTTTGTTTCGTCTTCCAAGGAGAGTTAATTTGAGACTAGAGCATATTCAAAGGGATATCCTTTGGGGTGGAGGTTCTTTAAACAAGAAACCGCATCTAGTGAAGTGGGCTACCCTTTGCTCTGACAAAAAAGAAGGGGGACTGGGAGTTAGAGGCTTATATAGTTCTAACAAAACTTTGAAAGCAAGTGGCTTGGCTATTAATGAGAGAGGTTCCTCGTGGAGGAAAGTTATTAGCTCAAAGTTTGGAGAGGATCTGGGGGTTTGGTGCCCTTGCAAGGTGCAAGGAACCTATGGAACAAGAGTCTGGAAAGAGATTAGAAAGCAGTGAGAGTCCTTTTTCCTTGGTACTATTTGCTCTTTAGGGAATGGCATGAGGGTTCGTTTCTGGAAAGACATTTGGTGTGGGGAGGAACCTTTGTCTTTAACTTTCCCCACTTTGTTTTCGTTGGCTCTGGTGGCAGATTTTTGGGATCTAGTTGGGGAGGAAGGGGGGTGGTCCCCTCATTTCATTAGATCTTTCAATGATTGGGAGTTGGAGGAGGTTTAGATTTTTTTGCAGGTCCTCCAAGGAAAGAGAATTATCATGAATCAAGAGGATGTGTTGCTTATGAAAGATGTCAAGGATTTGGCGTTTATGAAGCATTGTACTTCGCTGGGCTATGGCTCGATTCTCTTCCCTTTCCGCTTTGTTTGGAACTCCTCGTGCCTACCAAAGTTGGCTTTTGCTTGAAGCCAAAAAGTGTTAACTCTGGGATCAATTGAAGAAAAGAGATTCCGCGAATTGGGTGATTCCTTTGTGGTGAAGGCTAAGAAATTGTCAACCACTTGTCGATCCATTGTTCAAGGCCAAAATTCTATGGGATTTGCTTAGCTATTTTTGTGTCTGGTGTTTCCTCTTTTTGTGAAAGAAACCCTTCTTTCTTGGATTGGTTCTTTTGTTGGAAAGCGTCGCAAGAAGGCTTGGATGACAGCCCCCCTTTGTATTTTTTGGGCTTCATGGCGGGAAAGAAACATACTTGTTTTTGAGGGTGTGAATATTTCAATCAATAGGATGAAGTCTACTTTTCTTTGTAACCTCTGGTCTTGGGTCAATTTGTTTAGTGTTGAGAGACCAAGGTCATTGGTAGATTTCCTTTGCTGCTTCGAGGGTCAGAAATGGGTCAGAATGACCAAGGTGTTCTCTTTCTCGTTTCCCCTTTTAGGGGCCTTTTTTGTATATTTCCCGTATATTTTGGGTTCTACTAGGTTCTTTTGGTGTTTAATATACTCGCTTATCCATAAAATAAAATATATATATATATATATATATAGTATATATATATATATATATATATATATATATATATATATATCAAGTTGTGTGGCCTTTAGACTATACTTAGACTAGGATTCTAGACCACATTCACAGTGATCTTATTTTTTTGGACCAATTAAATATAGAGATTGGGAATACAATTAATTTGAAGTTTATTTTAGCCTGTGGCTTGCTACCTTGTATGCAACTGTAGGCGAAGAATCATTTTTAATATATACCGTTAGCATACAAGGTAGACCTGATGAGTTAGAGGTTGCTAAAGAAAACTTCAAATCATTTGTATGCCTTATTAAGAAGCAGACCTGATGAGCATTACAGCTGTGTATATGTCCTGTCATTCCAGCAAGAAGTGGATTTTTCAGCTCAATAGAAAGGGACAATACCTGTATTATATAGGTGTATATGTCCTGGAATTAGAATGTTTGTTTTGGTAGTTAATATCCCTTAGTTATGGGGATTAGTTCTTAGGAGAGTTTCTTTTTATAGCCTAGTTTTTTCCTACATATTTCTTTACATTCTTTAATTAGAATAAAAGAGATTTTACCATATTCCTCTGCTAATGATTATTCTCTTACAAAATCTGCACATCTTATTCATATATATCACAATCACTGATCCTCGCATTCCCTGCTCAAGCTCGTTGGTAGATATTTTTTGTTCCCAACTTGTTAACATTTGAAATGCTATTTTGTCTAGAATCATTCGATATTCCTCCATTGATATTCCCAACAAAATCTGCACAACTCATTCAATGTCTGTCCGCCATCCACCCTGCCCCAAACCAGGAGTGGATATTTTGGGTCAATTATGACCAGCAGTTGTCCTCTAGTGTTGTGAATCAATTCATTAATATTGCCATGAAACAATTAAGCTTGTACTGAGATTGTTAATATTTCTATACTATTTAAGGTGCAACAATTGGATAATGCTTTCACTGGATATTATTCTTTCCTTTTAGTCTAGTCTTCTTAATGTAATGAAGATTCTGGAAATGGGTAACAGGCTTTATCAGCAGCTATCTACTGATTGAACTTACAGGTGGCAGCAAAATTTTGAACGTGGGACGAGACCTAGGTTTATGCTTGAAATGTCTCTGTTCATATTGATTCTTCTGTTGCTGAGTAAAACCATGGGCTGAGGATAGCTGAGTGCTGCCATCTTGGTCTTCTTCCGGAGTTTTGTTTTGATGGAAGGTATGATATCTCTTACCATCAGCAACTACAGTTCGCAATGATTTAACCCCCTAAACCAGAGCTGATTCAGCTTTTGGGTTTAATTATGTCCATTGTACATTCACCATTCATAATTTTTGTATACCACTGGTTCTTTTCATTAATAAAAATGTCACTTGTTCAAAATTTGTCGCATTCTTCCCTAATCTTGCATGCTGAATTCTTCCCTTGCTTTGGTTCTATAATTTCAAAGTGAAGCATAAATTCAGAATGGGGCATCTCAACTCTGCCGTATTATGGCTGAATAGATAGATTAAGCTCAAAGATTGCCTGGCCGCGCAGATGTTGAATTTTATGCTCTCTATAGTCTATACTCTAACGGAGAGCGGAATCAAAGTTCTACTCGAATATCAAATGATAGATTCGATATGGAGCTCTCTATAAAATATGACATAGTTTTATGATTAGACTTCAAACTTGTGTACGCCTTTTGTAGTGTGAGAAGTGGAAGTTGGGCCAGATTCTAAACTGACGACAATCAGTGGATTGGGTACTGCTCTTGGACGACAGAAATCCTATTGGCTAACATTTTAAATATTATTTGTGGCGAAACTCAAATTAAATCTCTTAAGTGATGGACGACGCTGTGTCAAGATATAGTCGGTTGGTTTTTACTAAATATATGTCAAATTTCTTGCTAAGTGCGTGTGGTAGGTTTACATAAAAGTGGAGATAGAAAGAGGATTAAAGTGATTCCCAGTACCCACATAAGAAGAAAAATGTTACTAATTTTTTCGTTGGCAGATTTGATTTTTACATGCTAATAAATATTTTATTCAACACTAGGGGTACACTGCTTACGAAGGAGATTGAATGGTCCCATTCTTATTTCTTATGCTAACATTTCAGAAGTACTCTGAAGATAACTACTTAAAGTTTTTGTTAAAGGATCCACCAAATCCATTCCAAGCGTCGGTAAGATATGTAGATTAAAGGTTTTTTTCATCACATCCTTGTAAGTTTTGATGTAAATATATGTGCGGTCCGCCCCTTTGTGTGGGCTGAACCAATGGGCAAAGCACATTGTTTGAATACAAATAAAAATAAAGAAAATAAAAGAAAATCGCTTGAGAGTGGATGGTGGTTCGGGCAGCAGCCAAAAAAGAGAAAACAAACAGGGGAAGAGGGTTTTGAGAAGGAGAAAGAAAGTGTTGTAGCTTGATCATTTTATAAAATAAAAGCAAGCAAATAAATTATCATTCTATCGCATGATTTATTTGGTTGTTTGGCTTATTATTATTAATTAATTGCTTATTAACATATTTTTGAAGATACAAAGCAGGTAAATATCATTTGGGGACATCAGATTTGATATTTTTCTCAATAAAGGAAAGCCATCATTAGATTTAAATTTTGTGTGTTAATATTTTTATAAATTTATTCTTCGCTTAAAAAAATTTAAGAAAAAAAGAAGAATTTTTCCTAGGTCTCCAACAAATTTCTTTTTACATTTTAAAACAATGAATTTGTATAAATAAATATTTTGTATTATATGATTGAAATCAACAACTCACTTATTTTACACTAAACGGTCAATCAAATTAATTTTTTAAAAATAATAAGTTGAACTATTAAATTTACTAAGAATTGACCAAGTAGACAATGTTGAAAATTCAAATTCAATGTACTAAAAATAGTTGCTTTAGCAGATTAAAACCATATCGTTTACTTGTACATCACCCGTTGCCTTGTTTTCGTCAACGTGAATGTGATGTCTTAAGAAATGAATGCCTTCCATTTGTTACTTATATAGCTATAAGTTGAAAGGTATTCACCCTTACATTATCACTGTCAACCTTCCCTTTGTTTGTGAATAGATGTCTTAAGAAGTAATGCCTACCATTAGGTATCAATATGGTATGGAATACCTAACAAAAATTGAGATGAGTCATATTACATATATCAAATTTATTGGAACTTTATTCCATATTTTTTTTGGCAATTCGCTTCCACTTGTTTTTTTGCATTCAACCCGTAATATTTATAGTTTTACTCAATGGTTTAGATTTAGAGTGTGTTTTCAGTGACCAAGATCGAAAGTTTGATATGTAACAAATTAATGTTCTAACATTTTTCTGTTTTTATTTTTGTTTTTTTAATCTTGGATTGTGTTTGGTTCGTGAAAAACATTAAAGAAAGAATTATTTTTATATTTATTTAGTTGTCTAATTAAAACTCTCAAAAAAAAAAAACTTAAAAACTTACCTATTATTAAATTATTTAATTTTTATATTATTGAATCCAAACAAGAAAAATGAATTTGAAGTAACAGTACAAATGTGATTTAAAATTTGTGTATAAATGAGTTGGGAAGTAGCAGTACAAACTCTATTTTTATTTTTTATATTTTAAAATTGGATTTGAGTCAGAGCTGAATAAATGAGTTGGGAGGCTTCACCAACCAACTGGTCAGATTAAAGACCTTGTTTGTGAGGGCGTCCCAATACTTAATCACTCCGTTCAATAACATCCACTGCACAGTATTATATGTAGGTGTGGTAATTCAGTTGATAACTTGACAATTGATTAGTGTTGTTGTTGACTGTTGACACCTACCTCGGACTGAGTGTAAACGGTGGATTCAACTATAAGAAACTAACTGTATTTGGTTAATGATTTTATTTGTTTAGATTTATGTTTTTTCAGATAAAAATTTATTTTAACATAAATCTCAACCGATCAAATCATGTGTAAAACTTTGTTCTTATATGAGATGGTTTTTTCAGTAATCGCAATCTTCTTTGGTTTGCTAAAGTTCAAATTATCTTATTTTCTGCAACGAAATATATATAAATATTTAGAAAGTAACTAAACGACTTCCTTTAGAACACGTTTGGCTCACAGAGGTAGCAAAGGATTTGCCTGAGATGGAAGTATTTATTTCACATACCTGTAGGCCAATATTCTCCGTGTCTCCCACGACAAAAGAAAGACATTTATTTGTCTTCATGGATTTGCCGTTTGAAGCAGCTCCGTTTCCGGGGCGGGATTTTTTGTTTTCTTAGGATCTTTAATCTCGCCGTAGAAGTAGGAAACAAAGCCCCAAAGAGAGAGAGCAAGTGAAATCCCCTTCTCCGCTTGAAACTTCTCGGCAAAGAAAATAACAGCCAAGATCTCCGTCACCGGGAGTAGGACGGCGATCACAATTCCGGATACCAAAGACGAAGCGCTAAACACGACTCCTAGCGCCCCTAAAAAGAAACACTGCCATACAATCCCACTCCCCACCACCACAAGATAGTATTTAGCTTCTCCAAGCTCGTATTCTTTTGCCTCTCTTGAATCAGCTTTTACAAAAATCAAACAAGATAGGATCAACATTTGTCTTTTTGGCGGTTCTATCTTGGAATAATCGGGTGGAAATTGAAGAAAAAAGAAATACCTGAAAGTCGTTATTAACAAGCATCCCCACTGTGCAAAAGATGGTAGCGAATAAGCATACTAACATTTGCATCTCCAGAACCAGTGTGTAGGTTATGGCCTGCTTTGCTTTCTTGTAGGTTAATTCAATCAAGGGGAGAATGAAACCGTAGAGGACTGCAGCCAAACCGCCGCGAAAATCCGAGATAATATGCTTGCCGGACTCGCACAGGTGGCGGTCGGAGCTTGTGTGTAGAGCCAACACACCGGCGCCGATGCTCAACAGAAATATGGCATTCACAGAGTACGCGGTGAACTTCTGTTTCACCAGTAGGAAAGCAAAGGCGGCGGTGAAAGCGAGTTGACTTGCGATAATTAGAGAAGACGTTGAAACCGGCAGTTTGGCGACGCCGTAAGCGTAGAGGTAGTTGTCGAAGCCGGTGAGGAGGCCGATTACAGTGGAGGCCAAGAACAGACGAGGTTTCATGAAGAAGAGGTGGGCCTTGGAGCCTTCCTTGCTCCGGCGGCGCATGTAGATGATGATGAGAGGAATGAGCATAGCGCCACCCGCCCGTCTCCAACCAACTGGAAAACCATACTCTTGCCCCACGTACGAAATAGAGGCGCATCACCAACGGGCCGGCGTACTTCCGATAGAGAGAATCAAGCAATTCAGGAACTAGTAGACCTCCTCGTGTTGTTACTCAGCTGAGCTCTCCATCTCCTCCATTGTTTGGTTTCTCTCCCTCTTCCCTGCAGTGGCAGTGTGTAAATGAGGGATTGGGGGAGGGGGATTTTTTAAGGCAGAGACATGAGGGCAAAATAAGAGTCAACTATTGCGACAATATAATTGGGGTCCTAACTCCTTCCCCGGTTTGATTACATTGCTATCTGACTGCCATGCAGTAAAGCAGAGAGAGCTAGCGATCCCCGGTCCAGATATTGGAATTACACCACCCACATATGAATTGGATAATTATTACATCAAGACAGCTTGCCATTTCATCATTGTTTGACCCGAATGGTTCATTGGGTCCCAAAGGTCTTAGAAAAACGAAAAGAGAAATTCTATTTACACCCCATTTTTTTCTCTATACACCCCATATCACACACATCCACAAGCTACCCATCTCTTTAAGGCCAGGTAAACTGGACGCAGAATAAAATTGCTCAAACGAAAACCAATTGCTTAATGTAGTCTCGCCCACAGAAGAATACGAAAAGTTAAAATGACCCACTACTTTATTTCGTATTGAAACATCTAGATAGTTGCACATGAGTTTGACGGCATGTTTGTCACCTCCTTGATTGTCTTTCTTTCTTTTACATTATTAAAATTGAAATTATGTTGGGCTGTAGCGATCATCGTTTCTCTGAAAATTATCTTCAGTTACAATTCCAGATCCAGATAAATGAACTAGGCTTACGATGAAGGGTCCAATAATGCTCGAGCCAAAGGGTCCCATTACCTATTATTGACTTTTGATTCCATCGAGTGTAAACTCAAAGGCTAGCTAGCTATATGACTACTAGTAAGACCTTCTAGATGACTATACTATAACGGCTATAAGATAAATCCTAAACTAATGCCATAAAGTTTGCTAGTAATGGTGACAAGAACATAGCACTTCTCTTATTTCATGTGTTGTTGTTAGTATATATATAAAAAATGGAAATTTGATTCAGCCCAAAACAATCAAATAAGAAACAAAAGTAAAAAATAAACTTATCTGGTTAGATGATTTAGTAGATTTGCCTTCTATCTTCTTCAGATTTGTAATCTTGATGGTGTTGCTTAGATTGATTCAGTAGATTTTGCCATCTATCCTGTTTCGATTTGTAACGTTAGTGGTGCAATAGTGAATCAGAGCTCTACTCGCACACCAACGGCCAAGACTCTACGATTGCACAATTCAACGATCACCCCACGATTGCATCTGTGGATTGTTTCAATTGTTTTAACAGTTTAGAATATAAAACTTTAATGAGATAAAGCGAAAGAGGGTATAAGAACTTTAAGGTATGAAAATGAATCTAAATTTTTTAAATGATTACAGAAATAATATATCATAAATTTTATCGATTTCTAGCGACTTATAAAAGGATAAGAAAATTTATATTAAAAATTCATTGATTTTATTATTATATATATTATGGGAAAAGTAGGGTTATGGGCTACCAATTTGAGAATATTGATACTTTATAACCAAATTTTAATAATCCAATAACAATATGTTAATTTGAAAAATATTATGTGTTGATATGGTTATGTGCTGAGTGTATATTCTTGGACAGAAATACCCTTGTTTTATAATCCAATTCACATGCTACCTAAGCTCGTTCCCACCACCCCCCCCACCCCTTTCCTCTCTTCTCCTCTCCAAACCCTAAGCTCCATTTTCTTTTGTAACACCAATGGAACCCTGTTGTTGCTTACTTCTCTTGTGAATGGAGTTCTCATAACATCTCAAACAACCTTGGTCTTCTTCGTTTTGATTTCATCGGCATCGTTTCCCATCTCATTATTTGAAGACTGAATCAAAGGTAAAATCTTACCCTTTGAAATTGATATTATAAAAATTTAAGAATTTTTTCTTTCTAGGTTTGTTTGTGGGTTGTGATTTTTTATTTTTCCCTAATGGTTAGGGTTCTTGTCTTCTTCAATTTTTTTTGTTTGTGTTTGCATTTTTATACCGAATTTTTTCTTTCTACGAAATTGATAGTTTCAAGTATAAATTGTCTTTATCATTAATCTTTCTCAAGATGCATTTCCCTTTAACTTTCTCAAACTTCTGTGAGATATGTGATAACCAATGTCCTTTTGATGGTAGATGCTTATTTCATCTATTCCATATGCCTTAGATCATGTGAATTGTGTATATACTTTTATCTCAGGCAAATGATGTTGTTTGAGCATAAAAGAAATAAAAAGAATATTTCAATTAGTCCCTGTGCCATCTTCACAAGACTTTAACAAGGGGGAGCAGTCTACTTTCTTCTATTTTATCAGTGGACTACAAATTCTGATGCTTTTTAGCAATGCATATGCCTAATTCTTTCACAACTAATTTTCTCAAAAAATTTGTACATGAAAATACATTCCTATCATATGTACAAAGCAAGAATTCTCGGTCTACTAAAGAATCTAAATTAAGAAATTAGAGATAATTTGTTCAATCTTGTGGACAAAAGGTAAGAAGAGGTAAAAAAGGGATAGGGTTCACTCATACAATTTGTAGCCTGTTAGAGCACAACTCACCAAAATTAATATCCAATAATTAATTATACAAACAAAAAGGGTAAATCCTGAAAATGGAGTTCTCATAACCCTAACAAGAAAATACAACCTAGGCGTCACTGATTGGATTTCAAAGATCGCCTCCCACCTTACCAAAGATGAAACATTCTTCCTTATTTTTTATGACTTCATATGTCGCCAACATGCTCTTATACCAACTAAAAATATTTTCATACAAAAATTTTCTATTATATTTATATATGTACATACACATTTGATATTAATTTAAAAAAATTCATCCATGTATTAATCTGAGCTATGGTGATCTACTTGGAAAAGTTGTGATTTTGATACAAACAAGACTTACTCGGGCGAAACACTGGGTCCCATTTTATGTTGTTCTTTGTTAATTAATTATGTTGGTTTCATGCTTTCTCTACCATAGGGTTCATGGACAATTTTTTTTTTTTGTCATAACTACTTTATTCATGTATTTGGGTGCTGCTTGAACCTATCTTTGGCATAAAACTTAGGAAAATGGGTTATATAGTGATGATTTTTTGCCAATGAAGGCCAAAAAGTTTGCCAAACTGAAAAATCCTTATAGTTTGCAAGCAATAAAATTTGCCTAAGTGTACTGTACATTTATATCTTTAGGACTAGGATTCCCTTGATTGAAAACTACTTAAATACAAGCCATCATGATAATTTACTCTTCTCATTAATTTTTTCCTTATTTTCCTAACCCTTGAGTTTTATATTAATTTTATCAAATGTTTGTAACTAAGGTTATGGAGACATGTTTGCCACATTCATGAAGAAAACAAATGGATTACAAGTCCTAATGATCAACCAACATAGTGGTCGTCATAAATCAATTGATGTTAATTGTAATATGTCTCATACTGAATTTGTGGAGACTGTTTGTGGCGTGTTGGATATTCAACCCCTTTCAGCTAAAATTAGCTTCACACTCCAATTTGATCCATCATGTTTAGTACCATTAGATGATGATGCATGAGTATCAAGAATGTTTAGATACAACGATCGATTTTGTCGTATATATGTATCTACTTGTGAAGAGATAGTGGGTCACTTCTAAGAATGTAAATTTCAGATACCCTTAGTTGTTACTATGTATTTCACTTGTATATGTCTTCGTTTGACCTTTTTTTTTTTCACTTTTTAGCAGTCCCCCAACGCCTATTCGCCTTGATTCTTCACCTCTAGTTACATCTCCTATTGATTCCAATGTGGCAATTTGTATGGATATCTCCAAAGAGTCTAAGGCATTTGATTCATTAGGTTTTTCCCAAAGATATGCGAAATCAAATTTTGGTGAACTTTAGTCTAGGTGGTTTGAAAATGAAATTATGGGTAGTGGTCATACCTTCCCTAATGCTTCAGATTTTCGAGATGTTGTATATATGATGTCTTTAGCTGGATGATTTCGATATTCTTTAAAAAGAAATAGTTCCAAGCACATGACCGTGCTTTGTACAGTTGTTGAATGCCCGTGGAAAATCACATGTCATGCAATTGGGTCATCTAATGTGGTTCAAGTTCATACTTTTTGGAATTTTCATAATCATAGTTTAGAAGATGTTGCCTCTTTGATAATTGATAATGTTATTCGGTCTACTCATGAATATCAAGCTAGACAAATTTGTAAAGACTTTGTAAAACGACATGGGATGCGATTAACTTATAATCAAGCTTGGAAAATGAAGGAGAAAGCAAAAGAGCGAATATACGAGCTTCCAAAAAATTACTACAAACTTTTGTGTTAGATGTGTGAGAGAGTCATCCAAACAAATCCGAGAACCATTGTTGAGTTGAAACTTTCGAGTGATGGAAATTTCCAACAGCTATTCATTTCTCATTCAATTTCAATTCAAGGTTTTTCAATGGGATGTCGTCCTATCATATC
Organism: Tetrastigma voinierianum; assembly: GCA_016808115.1. Classification (NCBI taxonomy): domain Eukaryota; kingdom Viridiplantae; phylum Streptophyta; class Magnoliopsida; order Vitales; family Vitaceae; genus Tetrastigma; species Tetrastigma voinierianum. The sequence goes on from JAEQBH010000514.1 coordinate 12,082, forward strand.
TATTGACTCGTCCCACATGAGTGGTCCTTATGGTGGTGCATTATTTTCAGCAAGTGCATATGATGGTAATGACTCCATGTTCCCACTAGCATTTGGAGTTGGGTAGGTTGAGAATTATGAAGATTGGTCATAGTTTTTACAAAATATGAAGAAAGTAGTTGAAATAGAGAGGTCAGATTATTTTTATAGGCATCCCACCCTATCGCTAAGTGTTTTGAGATTTTGAGTCGAAATCATTCCTAGTGTTGTCGTCACTTAAAAGAGAATTTTAGTGCTTTCCTTACTAGGCATAACACCAGAGGAAACAAGTGCAAAGAAAGTGCACTTAAATGGCTAGATAGTATCGCTTATGCAAGGGTAGAGTCAGATTACAATGTTTCAATGTATGAACTACGAAATTATAATCAAGCTTTAGCCACATGGGTGAAAGAAAGTGCACCTAAGCATTGGGTCATGTCGTTCCCAAACAAAGATGAGATAAATGACTTCAATTAACCTACGGAGAGTCATTTAATGCATGGGTAAAAATGAGCAACATCAACTACTGCAGCCTACAATGGAACACATGCTTAATTGGGTGTCATGCTAGTTGGTTACAAAGAAGAGTCAAACAATTGGAAGGGGTGCATAGGGCCAAAGATTGAAAAGAAGGTGATGACTAATATTGCTAAGGGAGAGGCACTTTAGTTTGTCAATTCATGAATGGGTTCTTTCCATCTCATCAAAGGCATTTGAAAATGTTGATATGTTCAATCATAGTTGTACATGTAGGGAATGGCAAATGGTGGGAATTCCTTGTGAGCATGCATGTGCAGCCATACTATTAATTAGGAAAAACGTTGACGATTTTGTTGATGACTGGTACAAATTTCCTAAGCAAGAGTTGATATACTTGGGTTCTTTCCATGGTATAGAGGCTCATGATATGCCAAGTGTGCATTCGACTACAGAAGACGTGACTTAACCCAAGAAAGTTTTTTTCTCTCTACAACCTCCACATTCAAAACGACCTTCTGGAAGACCAAGGAAGAAACGTATTGAATCTCAATTTCAAGATAAGATGACAATATATTGCTCACGGTGCAATTCTATTGGTCACAATAGGAAAACTTGCAAAAATCCATTAGTTTAAATGCATTAATGACTTATGTAGTATGTTTTGGACTAATGCAACTAAATTTAGACTATTCTATTAACTTAGGTCCTATTCTTTTTTGTATGATGGATATATGGTGACTTTATTCTTATTAAAGCTATCAACTTATGCTACTCTCATTTGCTTATGCATTTTCATAACTTCATGTTGTTCACAACTTATTCATGCAATATCATAAATTTTGTATAATATTTTAAGCTTATTTCTATGTGGCTCTAAGGACTTGTATGGAGAAATCAAAATAAAGGAATCAATAGAAATATTTAGAGAGAGGCGGAAGAGAAGGAAACATGTTCCTTGCACAAGAAAAACGATAATTTTTTATTTTTTGAACATTCCATACGCATTGAAAGTGTAAGTTAATCTTGTTTTCTCCAACAAGTTCTAACTTATTCTCAATGTTTTTATCCATGAAGGATAAGATCCCACAATCTAGATGCTCATGAAAAAAATTCATGACAAGCATTACTAGATTGCCACAAGAGAAAAAAGATGCAATTGCAGAGATGTGCTTTGGTGGATTGATACAGATGGCTTGTGTAGAGCTATGACATGAATTATGCCAATGGATCATTTCTAATTATGACATTATCTACCATCGATAAATATGGAAAATGGTAGATCATAGCGATGTCACTCCTAAAGATGCTCCTGATCGCGGCATTGCTTCATCCTGACGTGTCGTTGTTCATAATAGAGAGCTACTTGTGTAAGAGACTATACAACTTATCAATTGTAGAGGATAACCTTACAAGTATGCCTGTTAGAGATGAATTTAGAAAAAGTTTCATCATTTTCTCATGTGCAACCATTTTAACACAAAATTCCAAACTAGAAGGGCTGCATGATTTATAGGATAGCATTTGGGATGGAGATATTCGTGTGTAGAAAAATTGGGCAAAATTTGTCTTGCAATACTTGGAGAATGAAATCAAGGATTATCACACCAATAACCCAAGTTATATTCGAGGATGTCTCCTCTCTTACAGGTTAACTTTATCCCTTTATCTAATTAATTTACTTCAATTGGTTTCAAATAACTATTTTTTATTCACATTGTCCAGTTATTCTATATGGAAAAATTCTACATACCAACAGTTAATGTGGAGTGGACAATACCATTATGTTCAGTTTGGACAAATGACCTCATTAAAAGACGCTTGGCATCTGAGATAGAGATGTTTGAGGCATATGGTCATGTTGATATAAGTTTAATTGATGAATATGCAGTTCATTTACTAATAATTCTAATAAAAAATTATTCTTGTTGATTCATGACTATATATATAGGCTATCAATCCCAATCAAGCGCTACCAGAAATTGCAATACTTGCAGCAGCAAACATTCCATCACCTACAATAGTAGACATTCCATCACCTAGCACTTACAGCATCATGGAATTCAGATGAGGCTAGTAAGGTTGAACTACTTTCCTATGATACTGACCATTAAAATTAAATTTATCACTTTTGCTATATAACTTTAACAAACTAGTGGGAAAATTAAACATTATTTTATTGTTTGTCTGTTGGATACATAAAAGTGCGTCATTTACATAGGGTTTTAAGCCCCTCAACTCATGTTTTGCTTTCATTTTGTGTAGAATAGGTGCTTTTGACCTTTTCTACTGTTTTTATGCGTGTGCAGGTTGTTCGATGTCCCATGCACATTTTCGTAGCGGTTCGCTCTAAAGGACAACTGCAGATCATCACCGTCGATTCCAGGCGCTGGTGGGAGGCCCCGCGCTCAAGGAAGCCGGGCAATCGGTGGAGACATTGGACCTGTACTCAAATCGAGTGGTACAGTACCCGGCGTTGCTGGAGAACTGAGTTTTGGTACGGTACCACACTAACTGCACCGTACCAACATGCCATCTGTAGGGATTTAAGAGGAATTTTGATCTCGTGCAAGGGGCACGCTTGTCTTTTTATTCCCACTTCGAGATCACTAACGTGGATTGTATTTAAGCTCACTTTAGGCATAATTTAGTGGGAGTTTCGATTCTGTGGTTTTTTGGTTCTAACTTTTGGTGTTTTTCTCATATATTCTGTGGTTTTCTGTAGAGTAGAGTAGCTTAGTTTCTTCTCGATTCCTAGTTTTGAACATTTGTAATCTTTTAGTTGGTTTTATAACTTGGTATTCAAGTGAGGGATTCTCATGCATATCTCAACCTTGTAATTGAAGTGTTATTTCTCAATCTTACATTTACTATTAGTGTTCCAAAGAATTATGAATCAATTCTCGCTTTAATGGAGTTCTAAACTTCCATGATAGGTTCACAAAGAGGAAACTCATCCCTTTCAAGGTAACATCAATTTCTGGCCCTCTCTTGTACTTCAATGGGATTTGTATGATATTAAACACTTGCTAAAATTCTTATAAAACTTTAGTTTGGCATCTTCTTGACAACGTGTGAACGAGAGATTCTTGGTACACGTTGTGCTTGATCTCAAAGGCAAACTAAGAGTCCAATCAAATCGTCTGAGCAAACGTTTGATATCTTTCATTTATTCTTTGTCTTACAAAAGCTTTTAAAGTTATATCCCCCATCGAAGACCATTTATCAATGACTCCTAGATGAGAATGTAAGTGAGAGGTGGGTGTTACCTAGTTGGTGGAGAGTGGAAATCTTAGGATCCTATCATTCACCCTTCTCGTTTTAAAATAGTTTACGTCAATTGGTTAACAGATCAATCAATCAAAACCCCCCATATTTTACTTTATCCACACATTCATTGGATAACAATTCCTAAGGATCATCTAGGAAACTACTCCCTGTGGAAATGACCTGTGTACTCCCACAGTATTATAATGCTTAATGACATCAGTTCCTACACTTGGGAATAATTTCAGCACATGAAATAGACGAAGCATTGTTGGTGCCGTTGCCGGGGAGTGGCGAGCACCGTAGTTGATTCAGAGAGAGCTAGTGGTAATTTGCAATTGCATTGAAAATTCGGTACGTTCTCTACCTTTTGCTTTTAATTCTTTTTGTAGATAATATAAGTGGATACCTGTCCAGTTGGGGTAATATTGGTGCATGTCGGTTTGGGCTCGTGACGAGCAACGCCGACTTGTAAGAGTTATACCTCAAAGACATCTTGAAGATTCCACTGTAATACGTTTGTTTAAGAGAACCATAATCCTCAAATGGAACACCCCGGAAATCAACAAACTCATTTTAATCCAAATGACCAAGGGTTACCTGGTAACCCATAGAGACCCTATGAGCCTCCACGTGACAAGGAAATGTTGTTGCAATCAGTCAGAAACCCCTAAGTGGGCGGGAGGGGAAATATTAATTCTCAACAAAATTCAATATCGAGCTCCCCGCCCTTTACCTAATGTGGAAAGGAGCCTTCGAGAGATTCTGCAACCTCAAAGAACCAAAACAAACTCATGTATTCTCCTACCCAAGAGGCTAATCCACCTTATGAAGCCTGAGATGATTCTTATCTTCTCCCCGTATCAAGGGGTCGACAGAGAACCCCACTCATTCATGAGAGATTTTGAGGATGTTTCAGAGGCTCCTTTCCACATGAATCGCCTCCATATAATTTGTATGAGCTTATTCCTTTATTCTTCGAAGGAAAAGGCCAAAATATGGTTTCACTCTCTTGCCCCCAATTCAATTTTCACTTGGGAAGACATGCGAAATGAATTTTCGAACAAATTCTTCCCTCCTGCACGCACTAATGCACTCATGCGAGCAATCCAACACTTTTCTGAAAAACCGGGTGAACCTTTTGCTATTGTATGGGAAAGATATAAGGACCTCCTCCACGCTCTCCCTCATCATGTTTTAGATGTTGGACAAATTGTTGCATATTTTCACCAAGGACTTTCCCTTAATAACAAACAATTCATCCAAATGATGTGTGTGGGGGAGTTCTATGAGAAAAGCGCTAGGGAGGTTGTGTAATTTTTTGATACCATAGCAGAAAATGCTCGAACTTGGGAGACTAATTCTCCCTGTGATACTTCTAAAGTGCATTAAGACACTCATAGGAGGAGGAATACATCACTTAAGAGAGAATGATGACCTGTAAGCGAAAATAGCCAATTTAAGTAAGAAGTTAGAGGTCATCGAATTGAAAAAAGTGAATAAGGTGACTGTTGTAGCCAAGGTACCTTTGGTGCCTATGGGATCTGGAGTGGAGGAGTCATGCATCATTTGCGATGACCCCACTCATTCAACCATTAATTGCCCTAACCTTCCTCAAGTCAAGAGAGCAATCCAAATAGAGCAAGCTAATGCTCTTAATTACCAAAGGAAGCCCTTCAACTCTCCATACTCTGAAACTTATAATCCAGGGCGGGGTAAGCACCCGAACTAACTGAAGAATGAGGGAGGCCAAAACCATTTTCCAAATAACCAAGGCCATAACTTCCAAAACCAAGGCTTTTCAAATCAAGCCCCTCAATTCCAAAATCAAGGTCCTCAAGGATTCCCTGCGAATCATAACTAAGGGTTTCACCCCTCTTCTTAAGGGAATCAAAATCAATAGCTTTACCAACCTCCACATAAGAGAAGTTTGGAGGACATTGTGACACAGTTTGTCAAAGATCAACAATCCACTAACACTGAATTTTGAACTCCCTTAAATGATGTGAGATCCCAAATCACTAAGTTGACATCTTTTATGGGAAATTTTCAACTAGAAAAAGGGAAACTCCCTTCTCAGGCAATCCAAAACCCTCAAGGTCAAAATAGTGTTGGAATCTCAAGTCCAAACGATGTAACTTTTGAACATTGCAAGGCTGTCACCACTCCTTCGAAGTGGAAAAACAATTGATAAAACCATTCAACCCAAAGAGTTTTCCAAAGAAACAACAAAAGATTTGCAAAATGAACCACTAAGGGATGATGATGTCCGAAGCTGCCTCATGTTCCCGTGATGATGTTATTGATGTTGAGCCGTAAAATAAAGCTACCCATGTCCTCCCGCTCCATAATTCCTACAGTTGAGAGCCCCTAAGAAATTGAACAATCATTATGAAATCTATGGGTTGTTCAAATAGGTAAAGGTAAACTGTAACACCCCAAAATACGCTCTAGTCGTTTTTAAACATAATTAGGGTACATTATAGGTACATTTGGAAAATTTTCGTAATTATTATTTTGCTAAGTGAGAAAATTTCAAACCCTAATTTGTACAAGATACTAGGGTAAATTTGTAATTTGTCAAAATAGGATATAAAAGTCATAAGATAAGAAGATTATAGGCTAAAGTAGAAATATGAATAACTTGATTTGCAAATACAGAGAGATGAAGGACCAAAGTGAAATAAAAGGGAAATTAAATATAAAAAGGGATGAGACTAAAATTATCTCATTTTTTGGTCTACAGCGGAGACCCAAAACGTGGAAGTTAAGAAGAGACTTAGAAGAGAAAGGTTAAGAGGGAAGAAGAAGAAGGCAAGGCTACAGGAAGGTATGAAACTTGTTAAGTTTTTGTGGCTGGAATTATTAGTATCGTGCTTTTTGGGATAAGGGATTTGGTATGGTTTTCTATGGATTCTTGCCCTTTGATCTAGTTCCGAGCTAGGGCTCGAGGTGTTAAAGAGTGTGAGTACTTCATTGGGAGTATAGAATCCACCTTGGAGTATGAATTCTGTTTATGATGTAGGATACATAAGCCTGGGGTGTTGTGGTGCTAACCTAACTTACAAGACTCCTGTGTTTGGGTCGGGAAAAACCCTAATTAATTTATATGTTTGCCTTGTTTGGGTTATGAACCATTTCGAGATGTTTTCTGGAGAGTATACGAGTACCCTTTTGATTTTGCAATTTTGGAAAAAGTATATGAATCGCTACTGGGGCAATCCGCACTCGTACCACGTACCCAAATAGGGTGGTACCGGGTACCATAAACGTAACCAAAGTGGTACCGGCACCAAGACAAAGTGGTACCTGCAGACCACTTATAGAATCGTGGTTGGTACCAGCACGATCAAAGTGGCATCACATCGATGCTTCCAATGTACTCGATTTTTGTACCTCTGCGTTTGTTAAGTCCCACCAGACATCGATAGTATAGGAACCCTAATAAATGACTAATGGGGGTTCAAATAAGAAGGAAACTAAGTGAAAAATGTACTGTACCTCGACGAGTTTGATGTTGGCAAACTTAATGCCCTATGATAATTTAATAAGTTCCTTAACTCATATAATTATAGGTCTGCCTAAGACCAGATATGGAATGACACGACACCTCTGTTACGTGGGTAGGCATATATAGTACTTCGGTACTCTCTGATTAGTGCGATGACAATCTATGACTGTGCTTCGGCACATTTAGTACTTTGGTACTCTTTGTTTAGTGCGACGACACTCTGGCCGTTGCTCTAGACTCCCGCTAAGCTGAAGGCTGCCACCTCGCATCGCACCGTACCTTTGGGTACTTATTGTGTTGTGTCCTACTCATTTCGTATTACCGGTCTAGGTAGTCAAATAGTCATATGATAAGAGTTTGAATAACGCTTAAGAGGAAAGTAATGTACATCGTTCTGCTCTGAATGTACCTATGGGCACCTCTGTACAAGTATAAGCTCGTGAGTACCCAGCCGTACCAGACAAGTATAAGCCCATAGTACCCATGTGTACCTCCATACAAGTATAGGCTCTGTAACTCCTACGGGAGATCAGAACAAACATAAGTCTGCTATAATTACAAGTATGCGTATAATTTATTATATGAATTCATGAAAAATTATGATATCTGCTAATGTATATATGTTAATGTTTATGCTCACTATAAATGAGTATTAATGCATGTATAAGAGGTTATATGTTTCCACTAAGCCGTAAAGCTTAGCACGGGGTTTTAATTCGCAGGTACAAGGGAGGACGCTTGTGATCTTCAGATTCACGGGCCAAAGACACTTGTAGGGTCCATCACCCGTAGGTTTTGCGCCCGATTATGTAAATGTAAATGTACGCCAGATATGTATACTTAAACGGCACTTGCGATCGTATGTATTGACACTGTAAACACTACTACGGTGGTAGTTTTATTTTTGTATATGATATATTGATTCAGTTGTAAGACTTGGAACCACCAATGTCTAAAAAAGCAGGTAAAGAGTCCCAGTACAGCTTCGCGCCCCTTCATCCACCTAGGCGGGGGTTGGGGGCATGACATAAACATTCCCTTGTTGGCTGCCATAAAGCAAATTCCGTCATATGCCAAGTTCTTGAAAGACTTGTGTACTGTGAAAAGAAAGTTAGATGTCAACAAAGATGCATTTATGACTGAACAATCCACCTCTTTGATTAGGAACAACTTGCCCCCGAAATACAAAGATCCAAGAAGCCCCACTATTTCCATATGCGGGAACTCAAATTGGGACATGCTTTAGTGGACTTGGGAGCAAGTGTTAATTTGTTACCATACTCGGTATATGTTGAGCTAGGGTTAGGAGAGTTAAAGCCTACTGATAAGTGCCCAAAAAGTGCTATTTTGAGCTCTATTTATTGTAGGTTTTGAGCACTTTTTGTGTACTAATCAACCGAATTAACCCGATTTGCACATTAAGGTCCCGGCTATTCTACTGATCGCATTTTTGTGGCTGATTTTGTAGTTTTTGCAAGCTATTAATGCCAAATTTGTTGAATCAATCCAAGCATAAAGAATTTGAGTCGAACTCAGCATTGCAGATTACAAATTAGAAGGAAAGAAGAGATAGTGTTTCGAAAATCGAGCAATTTTGCATAAGTAAGTAAATGTTCCCGCACTTTGATTTTTTAGCCCCTCGAATTTCATTTTCCTATTTTACCCTTCCTTTTTATTGTAGGTAGTTTAGATATTTTTGTAATTTTGTACTTTCTCTCGAGCATATATAAGACCAAGACTGTTTAACCTTTTAACTTTCACTTTTCCTCGCATAATGTAGAGGCTGAGTTTTCCCACTACTTTTCCTCTCCTTCATTTTCTCTCTTTTTCTTCCATTTTCTCGACTGCCAAACACCTCTGAGGATGGTTGGCTAGACCGCTTTTCTCCTTGAATAGGAGGGCTGCTGGGCTAAGGTTTTAAGGTAACCATTGGTTCTCTCGCTTTTTTTAACACAAGTTTTTATCGGGTAATTTTATGTTCCTATGTCTCATACTAGGTTAGAACCTCTTTGATGTGCCTTGATTGACCAATATTTGACAATCTTTTAGGGTTCAGTGGATGCTTATTGCTAGATCCACTGAGATTCATTAGTTGCCTTATATTTGTTACTATAAGGTAGATTAGGGAGGCATGTTTTCATTGTCCGAGAGCATTAATGCTCAATAAATGCTATGTTTCAAAAGGAAAATTATTAGGGTTCAATTTTTATGGCCTAATGAAGATCCGGTTCGAGAAATGACTATAGGTTATCCTCCCCAACGCGAGAAAGGGACTCGAGGACCTCTCAGTTGCCCTAGAACCTCAAACCTAGTGGCCCGAGGCTTCAAGGAGTTCTTTTTACATTTTATTTCATTTTATTTTTAGTTTCCAACCATCAAACCCCTTGTTTTTATCAAACCCAAATCCAAATTGAATTCACTATTTTGGCCTTAACTGCAAATCATTTACACGAAGAAAACCCATCCCTGTGTTCGACCCTAGAACCACTCATATCGCAAGAGCTATGCTACCAAGAAAGTAGGAGGTTTAGGGTCACAAATTTTGATTCTCGATACCCATTGGGCGACACGAATCACCTACCAATATCACCCTTCAGCTAGCTGACCGTAGTGTGAAAAATCCTAGAGGTATAGTGAAAGACGCATTGGTGCAAGTAGACAAGTTATACTTTCCTGTGGATTTTGTTGTTCATGACACTCAACCTGTGCCAAATCAAGGGACTCAGTTTCCAGTGATTCTTGGTAGGCCCTTCTTGGCCACTACCAATGCCATTATACACTGTAGGGGAGGACTAATGACGTTATCTTTTGGTAACATATTTATTATCCCGAATATCTTGATGTTGCTCCAGGGAGTTAGGGGATGATGAGGATGTTTGTGAGGTAAATATGATAGAATCTGTTGTGCAGAACTATGTAGATCATGTTTCATATGATGACCCTCTTAAGTCTTGTATAGTAAGCCCAAGTTGTGTTGAGGAAATTAATCACATCCAGAGATTGGGTTTACACTCCATGGTGAGCATAATTGAGGGTAATGGGCAAATGGAATTTAGACACCAGTTTGGTACCGCAATTGAGGACCTTAGTATTACCTTTGGAAGAGAAACCACCTAAGCAGATTGAAACCCTTACCATCGCATCTCAGTATCGTTCCTAGGGGTAGAAGATGCTCCGTAATCATATCCTCATCTTTAGAGTCGGATCGAGAGAATAAACTTCTAGAGATATTGAGACCCATAAAGCGCCATGGGATGGACCATTGCAGATGTGAGAATTAGCCCTTGATTTGCACACACGAGTTCACTTGGAAGAGGATGTCAAACCTTCTAGACAACCACATCAAAGGCTGAACCTAGTCATGAAAGAAGTTGTCAAGAAGAGGCCTTAAAGCTGACTGGATGTGGTGTTTTACTATCGCGGATGTAGGTCAGTCAACTTAGTAAGATCTAAGAAATTGATTGTCAACGTGATGGCAAATGAGCGCGTGACTTGAATCCCACGGTCACCACGAGGGTTGGAGGGTGTGCATAGACTATAGGAAACTTAATGCCGACACTAGGAAAGATTATTTCCCTCTACCTTTTGTGGACCAAATGTTGGAGAAAGTTGCAGGGCATGAATTCTATTGTTTTCTAGATGGGTACTCAAGGTATAATCAAATTGAGATAGCCCTAGAAGATCAAGAGAAAACCACGTTCACTTGCCCTTTTGGTACATTTGCCTTTAGGAAAATGCCCTTCGGATTATGTAATGCACTAGGGACCTTCCAGCGGTGCATGATGGGAGATTTTAGTGATATGATAGAACATATCTTGGAGATTTTCATGGACGATTTTTTTGTTTTTGGAGATTCATATGAGGGATGTCTGGAAAATTTAAGGAGAGTATTGGAAAGGTGCCAGGAGAAGAATTTAGTGTTGAATTTGGAGAAGTGTCATTTCATGGTGACACAAGGGATTGTGCTAGGACACATAGTGTCAAGAAAAGGAATAGAGGTAGATAAAACACAAGTTGAGTTGATCTCTAACTTACCCACTCCTAAGTGTGTCAAGGATATACGGTCATTCTTAGGTCATGAAGGATTTTATAGGAGGTTCATAAGAGATTTTAGTACCATAGCACGTCCTTTGTGCAATTTGCTTGCCAAGGATGTCACTTTTGAATGGTCACAGGCATGTGAGGCGGCCTTTGATAAATTGAAAACTATGTTAGTGTCACCTCCTATCATGCGATCCCCTAATTAGGACCTGCACAGGATCATGACATTGATTATGCCATAAGGGCTGTATTAGGGCAAAGGGAAGATAAAAAAGCATTTGTGATCTATTATGCCAGCAAGACTCAAAAGTCTGCTCAATCTAATTATACAACTACGGAAAAAGAGTTCTTGGCTGTAGTCTTTGCCTTAGAAAAGTTCAGGTCTTACATTGTAGGGTTTCCCGTAACCATTTTCACTTATCATGTAGCCCTGAAGTACCTGCTTTCTAAGCAGGATACTAAGCCTCGTCTGACTAGGTGGATCCTACTTTGTCAAGAATTTAATCTGGCCATTAAGGACAAGAAGGGAGTTGAGAATGTGGTAGCTGACCACCTTTCTCGTTTAGTTTCGGAACAACCGAAGGTCTTCCATGGCATACTTTCCACTGATGGCTTGACTTTTTGCTCTTGTCCACTGCCCATGGTATGCAGACATAGTAAACTATCTAGTGATAGGACAAATTCCATCCCCGTGGACTTCTCGACAAAGGAAGTGTGTGTTGGACATAAAAAAATACTATTTTGATGACCCATACTTGTTTAAATACTATCCTGATCAATTGATGAGAAGGTGTGTATCCAATGATCAAATTAGGGTACTCACCTTCTGTCACTCTAAAGCTTGTGGAGGGCATTTCACTTGCAAAGAAAAAGCAGTTGACAAATTACGCAGCGGTTTTGTTAGCCTCTTTTTAAAGATTGCTTTGACTTTGCAAAACATGCTCGATTGCGACAATTAGGAGAGATCCACAAGAACATGATGCCTCTTACCCCTATTTTAATTATTGAGATTTTTCGATTCTTTGGGGTTTGAACTTCATGGTCCGCCATAATGTGGGTACCTTTACATTTATTAACTGATTGATTATGTTTCTAAGTGGGTGGAGACCATTCAGTAGAACTAATGACCTGAGAGTTGTTTTGAAATTTTGAAGAACATATTTTTCTCGCTTTGGAATGCCTCGTGCAATCATTTAGTGATGGTGGGCTCCATTTTTGTGTCGAACTTTTGAAAATATGTTAAAAAGTGTGGAGTCACCCTGAAAGTTTCCACGACTGCCACCACCGGACCCGATAGCGGCAAGACTGTGATAAGGGAGTCGAGCACACACATTTGGAAAGGCCGATTACCCTGTCGCCAGAGTGTAACACCCTTTCCCAACTCGACGGATTTGGTAGTCACGAGACTGGTTAGAGTTGCTCTAATGTCACTCAATCACCTTATCAAAATCATTTATCAAAAACACGCCGTAGCGTTACACTTCAGTTGGCATAAAATCCTTTTCAAATATGCGAAAGTGTTTTTAAAGGGGTAAGCCCATTTCATTTCATTCATGCAAAAGTACAATTACTATAAAAGCATATCAAGCCTTTTCAAATGATTTACAAAATAGATATTCAAAGTTGAAATTGTTTTTACAAAATATCAATGTTGAAGATATGGGGTGAATGCATATGTCGGAACATACTACTGCAATTCTTCTTTATGACTTAGTGCTCCTTGATCTTGCTTTTCGCTCACATTCAATCGATACTGTAGCATAGATAAAACTACGAGCTAAGCATTTTTCATGCTTAGTGGTTCTGCTCTAATTCAATTCTCGGTTTCGAGTTTAAATCAAATCATGCGTTTTACTAAAAGCAAACTTTCGAGATCTTTTAAGATGATCAATGTCGATACAATACATATACTTATTTCATATCTGATCATTTATGGTTCATTGATCAAATCCAAATATACACTTCCATATCTGATAGTCATTGATAATCAAATCATGCATTTCACAATACTCTTTTCATTTCAATTAGCAATCATCTTTTCAATTCCAATTTGTCACAATCTCAAATCAATTCCAATTCGAGTTACGCCCTTAACAAATTTAACCTATGTTTTTTGATCTCTAGGATATCGGAATCCATAGCACTGGTCTCGTTGAGGTACACGAGGCAGTGCCAAAAAGCGGTTTTATAACATGAAATGCGGTTCCGCTAGGATGCTAGGCTGGTGTAAAAAATCAATTAGTGAACACTACCCGATCACGATCTCTTGGGTTTCTTGTCGGATGTATCAATCCCTGATACGTTCGTGAAATGCTGCTATTTTGACCTATTGGTATACCAATCTATTAACTTCATACGAACTAGCGGTTAACATTCAATTAAGGGCGTTCAAATCTTTTATAGCAACATACGATTACAATATGTACATTTGTATAAGCAGTTCATTTTCAATACTGTGCAATTTTCATTTGCAAACATTTTACAATCAATTTCTTCAAATCAATTAAAACAATTCAATATGCTTTTCTTATGCATTTAGAACAAATAGTTCAAATCTTGAAACGAGAATAGGAGAAGATAGAATAAACCAAAATCGTCGCTTTAATTCCGATCTTTGGAATCTCAACTTCAATGCGGGCTTTCCTCCTTGTCAGCCCCTATTCAAATATAATGACAATCACATATTAGTAGGTTATTCTAGGAGTTTTTGGTCAAGTTTATGTCTACCTGATACCCCTTCACTTGCAAAATTTTTTGGGGACACATGAGCCATAGTTTGCTCATGCTTCCTTCGAGAAAATTTTAGCTCTATCAAGTCATTTTAGTAAGGTGAAATCATCTCAATTTGGATCACCCAAACTCAAGTTACGACGTTTTAATGCCAAGCGGTCGGTATGCCCGGCTAAGCCGGTTACCTATTATTCCCAATTTCAGGGGTCTTAACTCCATAAATTGAAGGTAATAGTTCCCTTCTAATCATTTGAAGCTATGGTTCTAAGGTTTCTTCTCAAACTGGAATAATCCAATTTGGATCACTAAAACTTAAGTTATTGCATTTTACATCCAAACTACTCCAATTTGCAAAGCAGAATTAGACTGTTCTTACACATAGCTCCACTTTGACAAATTTAAGGAAACTTTTGGATTACAATTTGCATACACTTTCTTCATGTAAATTATTACCCTAAAAGTATATTTTACCCAGAATTTTGAATCACTCAATTTGGATGAGTGAAACTCAACTTATGGCCAAAATACTATAACAATACCTAAAACAGAGCATAACCCATGAGCTACCCGAGCTCACCTTTAAGCCCGTATTTGAGAGCCTTAGAGCTACAATTTGCTCTGGTCCCTTCCATACATTTGTATACCTATCTCTTATGGGTTTTTACCAATTGGAATCACTTCATTTGGATGATTATAACTTAATCTATAGCCAAAATAAGAACAGGGGTCTTGATAAAATTTTGACAGCATTTATTTGAAAACCCCTTGTTTCCCTTTCCAAACACTCCTCCAAACTAATCCAAATCAATCAAAACAATGAAAAACAATCTCAAACTATTTAAAACCGTCAAAGAACACTTTTATACCATTTGGGGTTTTATTAAGCAAACACAAGTAGAAGGGGGTTAGGGTTTGGTTTTTCTTACCTTAAATCCACTTTCAATCTTCAATACCAGCTTTCTTTGACTTGATCTCTTAAACTCTTACTTTAATGAAGCAAGAATCACAACCTCCTCACTTTGCAAGCCCTATATCTCCTTTCCTTTCTCTCTCAAACCATTTTGCTCAAAATGAGCTTCCAAGCCCACTTTTGGTCTTAAATATCCCATGTCACATAAGGCCTTGTTTGACCTTCTTTAAAAATCCATTTTTGGGTTTAAGTTCTCCTAATTGCTAGCTTGCCCTGTTGTCTCTATTTGCATTTAAATTCTCATTAATCACACTTAGATATTTATTCTTTCTAACCATGACCCTTAGGTCCTTATTTCTAATTTCAATTTTGCCATTTTCACTTGTGTTTATTTTCGGGTTGATTAATTTACTCGTTTAGTATTTAATATTTGCATTTGGCTTTTAGCCATATAATAATTTAATCAACATTCATTAAAAAATTCCCAGAATACCCAAGTTGCCTCAATTTATACCTAGAATATATAATAAAATTATATAAAAAAAAAATTTTAAAGACTATTTTTGAGTTACAACGAAAATTGAGTAAACCGACTAGATGCTCTTAGGGCCTACCGTCTGGCTTTTAAGACTATTCTTGGTATGTCTCCATATAGGTTAGTTTATGGCGAGGCATGTCACCTCCAGTGGAAATGGGTATTGAGCTTATTGGGCCATTAAAACTCTTAATTTGATTTGGCTAAGGCATAAACGGCGGATCTGCGGATGAAACGAAACTCGATGGTGCGATTATGAGATCATATGAGAGCTCGAGAATTTACAAAGAAGGTTAAAGCTCTTCCATAGCAAGAACATCGTACTTGAAGACTTTTGAACCTCACCAAAAGGTATTACTGTATAGCTCTCGATTGCACATCTTTCCAAGTAAACTCTGTTTTAGATGGAATGGGCCTTTCATCGTCAAGATAGTTCACCCATATGGCGCAGTGGAGATTGAGAATCCGGATAATGGGAAGCGTTTTAAAGTCAATGGTCAGCGCTTAAAGCCATTCCTGGAAAACTTCGACCACCAGGAGAGTAATGAGGAACTGGTAGATCAAGCTCCTACGGGATGTTCCTTGACGTAATCTACAATCTTACCCTTTGTATATAGATTTTCTTTTCTTTTTCATGCATTTCTTTACTTTTTATTCATTCTGTTTTTGTGTTTTTCATAAAGGAGAGTTTGACCGTTTTGTCACATTCCCTCTTTTTCTCCCAATGGAAACCAGTGTTTTTTTTTCCCTTCCTTATAGTCTGTGGTGTGTTTCTTTCAATGCATTAAGGGAAATGCTTATTTCCGTGGTGGGGGTGGGCATACACTAGTGTTTAGAGCCATTTAAATCATCTGCTGGTTTAATTCGGTCTTAGGGGGTTAAGTGCATGCAATTTTTTTCGATTTTCGGCTTTGTTGAGAATGGTACTTGACCCATGATGTATGCAGCCGCATGACCTTATATATGCACTCCATATAGTTTCACTGCACATACACAATAACATGCATGCACAAAACTTTGTTTTTCATATTTGGGACCATATTCACCCAATTCTTTTCTATTCTCCAGAGTTAATCTTGACTTGTATCATTCTCGTTCATAAATTACACAAGTCATTGATTTATTTTCCCAAGCTCATTTTGCTTACTTTATTACTTCAGCTTTGTGCATTTTTAGCATTCCTATGTCTATTGCATGCATCTTATTTCTTGAGGAACATCCATACGTAGTTGAAAGATGATTTTAGGCCATATTTTCTCTTTTAAATTTCTAAATCATGCCGAGTCATCTTTTGAACCCTTTTTGAGCCTTGAGTTGCCAGTTCGACTCAAACCTTAGGATTCTTGATCACTTTGAGTAAGGATGGCCCCAAAGTAAGTGTGGAAAGTCTTGGGGAGTGTAGTATACAATTAATGACACAAGTCAATTTGGGGGGATTTGAAGCGTCTGAACAGTGTACATTGAAATCCAAGAAGTAGAGACCTTCTGGAATTTTGCAAAAGTGAATGCAGATACCACATTGTTACTAATCTGCCCAGAATTTGGAATTTGATGCAGTACCATAGTGGTACCAGTACCCATAATGAAAAAAGTGGTAGTACCATATTAGTGCTTGAGCACCACGCTAAGCGGTACGATACCCATTTGTGCGTGGGCTATTGAAAAACCTCTTCCTCTCATTTTTTGAACCCATTCATATTCCCCTCAATTCCTATATAAGAAAATCTAACCCTAACTTCTACTTCTCACCCAGCAAACCCCCAAAATTGACGGTTTCCTCAGTTTACCATCAATCTAACTTGGGGCATCAATAGTTCTTCGCACGCGGGCAAGAGAATGTTAGACAGTGTGGGTAAGTGATTCTCATTCTTAGCCATATCTATGGCAGATCAAAGAACACAGGAAAGCGAGCGCCACCACTTTTAGAGGAGTTGTAGTCAGGAAAAGAAAGTTTAATACGCAACCTGTGAAAAGGGTAAAGGAAAGCGGTGGGCCATTCATTGAAAGTGAGGAAGAAAGTGAGAGCGAAGATGAGAGATTGAGGCTATGTTTGTCAATCTTCTGAATCCTGAGAGTAGTGGGGTCCAACAATGAAAGATTTGTTTAATTCAGGATAGAATGTAATGAAATTATTTTGTTTACTCATCCTATTCGTAGAAGTTAAACCAGATTATATGAAACAAAGCATATAAAGCAAGAGCAGCAGCATATATACACAGAAGAAGAATATAGAGATAGAGCAGAAGAAGTAAGAATATATATATATATATATAATATGTTAAAGAAGAAGAAGAAGAAGCATATATGAAAGATGGGAAGGGAATAGTATATATATAAGAAGATAAGAAGAGAAGAGAAGTGAGAGAAGAAGAAGAAGAGAGAAGAAGAAGATAAAGATACAAAGAGTGAGAGAATTTGTAATTTATCGGGAGGAAGTAAAGGCCATTCATCAACAAACAGGAATTTACTCCAACTCGAGAACTGAATGTGGATTCCCTTATTCATAATCCAAGCCAACCAATGGTTAGCCTTTACCCGACGCTAGATCGCCGCAGATTATGCTCACCCTACCACACATGATAGCCCACCACTTGGGGTATTACAGGTTTGATGCACATCCACATGAAATACTATAAACTAACTGCAACGCGGGGGCTTATGCACAAAGAATTACTCAAATTAGTTCATATACTGATGAAGAAAGTCATTCACATAAGGATCGGATAAAGGGAAAGGAGAAATTACAATGGAAAACATAAAGAAATTAGTTTCGATATGTAACAACATAAAGTTATTGATTACACTCGTAATATGGTGGATAATGAGGAATTTTTAGGTCCCCTAACTCCGAGGAATTGATGCAGACATCCCTTTCCGAATTTTAGTTAAACTGGTGCAGTCAGTCACAGGTGGTTCAGCAGAGAAAAAGAGTTCTTCCTAGGCTAGGGCCCATCATAAACAAAACAGAGATGTGCCGAGCCGTCAAGCGCTCGGGCCAGATATCCCGGCCATCACTATTATTCATTCTTATCTAGGCTGAGTACATCTCTCAAAGAGGGATGAAGTGTAGAATAAAAGAATAGTTTAAAATGCATCTCGGGGGAAGAAGAAGGCCGAATTATGGCTCTCCAAGCTTGAGTCACATTCTGACTATGAGAGTCATGTTTAGGATGACCCTCCTACCTGAAGCGGATTCGATTTGAATGGATGACCAGGGATAATGAAGACATTTCTACAGAGATGGATTTATATATGTAACTGCAAAATAGTGTGCTTGCAGACCTCAAATATGGCAGTGCTGCCAACACCCATTTTGTTTTGTAAACCCCATTCAGGTAACCCGTGGTCATTACATGACACCCCAAATTACGCCTCTAACAGCTTATAACATGTTTAGGATGATATAATAAAAAAGTATATTTTCCGGAATAAAATAAACAAGAACCCAAAATTAATACAAAAGTTATGTAAATTAATAATTGACTAATTCAAGACCCAAGGGTCAGTAATGTAATAAGTTCAGATGCAGCAGGAATATGATATAAATTTAAGAATAGAGAGTTGGAGGACCAAAGAGTAATAAAGAAAGATAGGAATTAAATAAGAAGAAACTTGTGGAAGAGACAAGTGGCTTGAAGGAAAGAGGAGGAAGTTTCTTGACCGGATGGTCAAGGACGCCTAAAAGAGAGAAAAAGTGAAATAAAAAGTATAAGATCAAATATTTATACACTAAAATAACAAATATCTCATTTTAATCTCGATGAAAGAGAGAGAAAAACTGATATGAGAGAAGCAAGAGAAGAGAAGGAAGAATGTTAAAGAAGATGAAAGAAAGAAGAAAGGAGGAAAGGAAAAGAAGATCACAGGTATAGATAAAATAATTGTGTATGAATTTGAGTATGGAAGTCTAGTGTTTCAGATGGATTATAGATGAATATTTGTATAGAAAGTATAGATTACGGTTTGGAACCTCTATTTTGTGTATGGGCTGGGTTTGAAACTCCCCAAACTCATTTCTTGTTAGGTCGAAAGGATAATACCTAAGATTTCTGGCATGTGAGCCTGGGAAAAGGTATGGTTGTAATTTGAACCAAGAAAATTTCCCTATTTTTGGTCATATGCATTAGCTGGACCTTATAACTGGTTTTTGTGTAAGAAATAAAGGGAATTTGGCAGTGAGTCCCTCTGGTAAATTGTAGCCACATCAGTGAAATTGATGTTAAGCTTTTGAATTTCTCAATTCAGTTTCTCGAGACCGTTATGGTCCCGTTTACGAACACTAGCTCGCCACGTACCTCGCCAAGGTAACTCGACCAATGCACCTGCCAGCAGCTAGACCAAGTCAGGTCGCCGGTCGACAAAGTTGTTCAACAGTCGATTAGCTCAATTACTCCATGTGTGACTTCCACCTGTGGTCATAACTTCTTCGTCCGAACTGCTTTCTGGGTGTTCTGCACTCTGCGAAAGCCCATCGAGTCAAGATTCCAGCCATATTTATGGAGTATTGCAGGTGAACATAATCTTAAGGAAATATAGGTTTTCTAGGTCAGCTCAGCTTAGGATTGTTTAGTCATGTGTGACCTCCAACTTTGGACGACCATAACTTCTTCGTCCAAACTCTGTTTCGAGTGTTCTTGGACTCTATGGAAAGTTAATTGAGTCAAGAATCCATCCGTATATAGTTTGACAAAATTGGAACCCATAATAGGTTCAGAAATCATGAAAAATAGTAGGCTCTACTAGTAATATAGTAAGTTCCTGAAACATATAATCGTAGAATCTTCAAGACTGAGCATTGAATGACATGGCAAATTCATACATGGCAGTACGCATAAGACTTCGTACTCTAATTAGTGTGACGACATTCTTTCGATAGTGCTTTCCAAGACATTTAGTACTTTGGTACTCTCTAATTAGTGCGGTAATTTTGACACTCTCATCAATGCTTCTCGCAATCCTCGTTTGTGCTACGACATCCCCTAATATTGTACCGCACTTCCGGGTACTCATTGTGTCATAGTCCTACTCATTTATTATTACTGGTCTAAGTAGTAAAACAATTATATGATAAGGGAATGAATAAGAATAAGAATAAAGCAATGTACATCGTTATGCTCTGAAAGTACCTATGGCACCTCCGTAAGTATTAAGTTCCGAGAAGATCATTGACATCTTCCGTATAAGTATAAGTTCTGTCATACCCACGGTACCAGATACATAAGCTCAGAAGTACCTATAGCCTTTGTACAAGTATAGATCTATAGTACCTGACACCTCCTCGTACAAGTATAAGCCCGTGAGTACAAGTATAAGCTCCAGAGTATAAGTACAAGTGGTAAGAGTAAATAGAAGTACAAGTATGTGTATATACTCTCCGTACAGTATAGGCTTTGTAACTCCTACTGTGAGAGATCTCGAACAAGTATAGGTAGAGAGAAGTGCAAGTATCGTGTATAAGTACTCTCCGTATAGGTATAAGCTGTAACTCCATAGAGATCTCGAAGTATAAGATAGATAGAAGTACAAGTACGTGTATAAGTACTCTCCGTATAGGCATAATCAGAATCTTATGGGAGATCGAACAAGTATAAGTTTGCTATAAGCACAAATATGTATATAAGGTTATATGTGAAATATGAAAATCCAAAGATTCGAATAAATGATTGTACATATCGCATATGATTACCGGATGACAATAATTATTCGGGAATATGAGATATGTACTGAATTTAAAATACACATGGATTTTCTGCTTAGAACCTGGTAGAGGGATAGATAGGCATGCCTATTAGGAAAAACAAGTTTGCAACATATAGTACAATTGGCCCCGTTTGTCCTTACGCTTTCTCAAAGGTTCTATAGATGGTCATTGTCTCGCATACGATAATAATATTTTCGCCCTTATAGATGGTTATTGTCTCGCACAATGACAACAAATAGCTCGCCCTTTATGTACTAATCGCTTCACATGCTGGAGTATAGCGCCTTCGGCCCTTATAGCTTCTTTATCCACTTCTAGCGTTTATACGTACATAAAAACATAAAACAAATACGCAGAAAATGGTTCAAAAATGATGAAGTACATGACATGACATGATATGAGAAGCATAGCATTGCTATGCGATGATAATATACAATTGCAATAATAAGAAATAAAGTACAAGATGACATGAAAAGTATATGAGATATGATAACGCATGAAACATAAAACAAATGATAAGTATATGCAAATGATTCAGAAATGATAAAAGTATATGACATGACATGATATGAGAAACATAACATTGCTATGTGATGATATGTAAATAGTGACAAGTACATGTTAATAAGAACAAGAAGAAAAATGTAAATGATCTGAAATGAAACATGATATGATAAGAAAGTATAAGATTGCATAAGCATGTGTAAATTATATGTATGGAACATATATAAGCATGTGTGTGGCGACCTCCGAACCCAGCCCAACCTAATTGGCGGATCCGAACCGAAACCCTGGGGATGCCCGGCCGAAGCCATTAACTAAATCCATTTATCAAATACATTTCATTCTCAAATCTTTACGAAAGCGATTTCAATTTAGGGCAAGCCCATAAACATTTACATTTAATAAAATTCATTTACAATGAAGGCATTCTATGCCTTTTCAAAATGATTTACAAAATAGATATTCGTGACCAAAAATGTTTTGCAAAATATCAAAGTTAAAAAGAAACATGACATGAATGCAATGCTGAGCATACTGCACTCCTTTCTTTATGACTGACGCTCATCGATCTTGGGTTCGGCTTCATCACTATCTATCCCAGATCGCGGCATTGGTAAATAACACACTAAGTAATTTTCATGCTTAGTGGTTCTATACAACCATTCTTTAGTTTTAGTTTAATTCAATCATGCAATTTAACAATTCAAACTTAAATTTTTCTATTAATCTAACACATACATATACTGTTTATATGCAATCATTGAGAATTCATTGATCATCCCCAATATACACTTTCATATTCAATAAATCATGATGAATCAACCGCAGTATTTCATGTCGCCTTTCAATGGCACCGCAAACATGCTTTTCAATTCCAATATTTCACAACTTTCAAATCAATTTTGAATCATGCCTCTACCAATTCATTTCACTTCTACACTAATTCAGGGCCGTCTTAACGAATTAATCTGTGTTTTCTTATATGATATTTAACACCAAGATAACGTCACAAGTCGTTTCAGATGATAGAAAAACTCAATTAGTGAACACTACCGATGACGTCCACCAGGTCGAATTTATGTTACGCCATCACATGAATCGTCGTGAAGGACGCTGGTTTTGACCCTATTGGTATACCAATCTATCTTTAACGAACAAACAAGAAGATTCAATGGCATGCTCAAATCTGGTAGCAAAATATAGTACAATACGCACATTGTATAAAAGCAACATCTTAACAATCACAATTGTCATATGCAAACATTTCACAATCACTTTCAATCAATCAATCAACTCAACATGTTTTCGCATTTAGAATAAATAGTTCAAATCTTGAAACGAGAACAGATAGAAAGAAAACAAGCAAAAACCTTAACTATAAATAGAAGTCATAAAAACAAACCAAAAATCATCACTTTGATTCCCATCTTCTGAATCTTAACTTTCACGTGCTTTCCTCCTCGTCGCCCTAGTCCCTAAACATAAATTTACAATCACATATTAGTGTTGGCTTCAGGAGTTTTTGGTCAGGGTTTTATGTCTACCCAATACCCCTTCACTTGAAAAATTTTCTAAGGACACATGAGCCATAATTTGCTCATACTTTCTTCAAGAAAATTTAGCTCGTGATCATTTTTAGTAGGAATTGGAATCATCTCTTGGCCTTGGATCATCAAACTGCCACATTGCATTTTACATCCGACTACTTAATTTGCAAAACAAAATCATATTGTTCTTGCACATAAAATTTTTACTTTGACAAATTTCGCACTTTAAAACACTCACACACTTTCTTCAAGTAAATTATTCTTCATAAGTTCAGTTTATCAATTTAACTCACTAATTTGGATGAGTGAAACTCAACTTATGGCCTAATACTAAAACTATTCCAAAACACATAATCAAGTTTTCAACCTGTGATTAAAGTTGTTATCCGGGGAAACACATCATCAACTAATTTAACTGTCATCCAAATTGGTACACCCATTTAGAGATTGTTCTCTCCAGACGCTGAAAATAGGGAAAATTTAGAACTTCACTAATTGGATGGAAAATGACCAAGTTATGACCAAAACAAAAACACGGGTTTGGAAAATTTTTAATAAGATTCTTTTAAATCATCATTTCATGATAAAACTCCCATTGAGGACCACACAAACAAAATCAATCCACAAACTAAACTTCTAAACTAAACAAAATCACATTTGTACAAAGCTAGGGTTTCCTTTTTCCTAACTCCAAAGCATCAAAATCAATGCGAGGAAAACTAGTGTCATGTGTTCTTACCCTTGAATCACTGTTCTTCAAGCCTGAGCTCCTTTCTTCTTCTTCCTACTGGGACTTGAGCAAAACCTGGTAGTGGTGGTTATGATTTCTACTCAATTTATCTTTCTTCTCTCTTGGGTGTTCCTTAGTTTCTTCTCTTCCTCTTCTCTCACAAGCTCTTCTAATACGCATTTGTTCAAATGCAATAAACGTGTTTTCTATGACTCAAATGACTTAAGTCACTTAATCCCATAAGGCCTAGTTTGCCAAAATTCATTTTTTGGCTCTTTAACCCAGCTTTCTTAATTTCAAAGTCCCTTTCAGCTTAACAACACTCTCATTATATCTGTTAACTTAAACATTTATTCTTTATTACTATAGACCCTTAGTCCTGACTTTCTTTGCAAACTCTATTTTGCCTTTCATCGGGTAAATTTCCTGCTCCAGACCTTTTAAATCACTTATCAAAATAACAATCAATATCTTCAGCCACACTTCTAAATACTCAAAATGGTTCAACTTTAATCAATATATAATAAAATTATAAAAATATTTTCTAGGTACTGTGTATTATAAATCTTGTATATGACAAGAAACATGAGATGTTATTGACATGTTATAAGTATATGTATATATATGTAAAGTGTGATGACCCTGATATAGTCGTCTATTTGAGTTTATTCCCATTTGGTTAAATGAAGACAGTAAGCTATCCAGGTATGGGAGGAAACCGGAGACGCACAATCCACATCAACAAAGGCCACAACACCATCGATTTCACCAAAGACCTTTCGGTCTAATGCATATGTATTTTTTTCTTTGGTAAACAATGCAAATATTGTAAACAAGAAACACTGATATAGAGCTTCAGATATATTTTAACCGCACACAGAATGATAATATGTTAAGTGTTAATATTATATGAATGAACGTTTTAAGGCCAATATAAGTTTATAAAAACAAAATAATAATATGACACCTTCGTCTTGATAATTAACGCCGTTGGGGCAAGCCAGGTTAGCGGTACGTACATCCCGATTCGCCTGCACGCCAATCGTGTCGGATTCGAGAAGGGACGCTACGTTAGTGGTATCGCAGCATCCCCATTGGTTCCGGTCCGCCAACGTGTTGAGGTGAGAAGTGAAGCCACATTAGCAGTTTTTAAAAGAACTTTTTGATTTTAGTTATATGTATGCTCCTCATTGAATTCCTTTTGCAATAGATTTGATTACAGAATGCTTTATGCTTTAATGAGTCTATCTAGTTTAGTAGATTTCATGGCATTCTGACATTTCGTCATCCTGATCCCTTATATGAAAATCACAAAAGCTGCTATTTGTCCACTTTGCTAATTTTTGAATTGTTGGTGCCATTTGCTTTAGTGCTGCATATTCTATTGCTATAGTACTATAGTTCATGTTTTATACCTCGTTGAACTTTGCAATGTTTAATTTTTCCTTAAAAATTTTTGTTAATTTCATAGCCTGATAAGTTGTTATTCAAACTTGCTAGGGAATTTAGCAAGTCAGAAATGGGGGTGTTGGATACATAAAAGTGCGTCATTTACATAGGGTTTTAAACCTCACCATGTTTTGCTTTCTCTATTTAATAGGTGCTTTTGATCTTTTTCTACCGTTTTTATGCGTGTGCAGGCTGCTCGATGTCCCGCAATATTTTTGTAGCTACGGTTCCAGAGGACAACTACGATCACGCGCCGATTCCGTGCGCCAGCCCCGGCGCCTAAAGTGAAGCAAACTGGACACTGGCATCGCACCAACCAGATGAAATGACACCAAAGCGCCAGCAGAGAATCAATGAGCTTTAAGTAATCGGATGACTACACACTAACTGAATTCTTCCCGTACCAACATGCCACCTTGCGTTAGATTTATAATTTAATTCAAAGTAGTGCCTTATCTGGATCTGTCGATCATTGACGATCGAGATTAGCCCACTTAAAGTAATTGAGGTTTCTGATCTGTGCCTTTTGTTCTAACTTTATGTTTTTCATCTTTGCAGTTTTCTAGAGTATATAGCGTTTCTTCCGGATTCCAGTTTTTGAACATTTGTAATCTTTTCAGCTGGTTTTAAAACTCTGTATTCGTTGAGGGACTCATACATATCTCAACCTCAGAAGAAGTGTTGGCTTCAATTCATTTATTTACTAATAGTGTTCCAGCAATTATGAATCAATTTCGCTCTTACTGAAAGTCTAAACCTCCATGTTAGGTCTTAATGGTAAACCCAACTTCTTCTGCAAACAACCCCTGGGCCCTCTCAGGTTTCAACGGGATCTGTATTGATATTAAACACTTGCTAAAATTCTTATAAAACTTCAGCTTCAGCACCTTTCTGACAACATGTGAACGAGAGATTCTTGGTACACGTTGTGCTTGATCTCAAATGCAAACTAAGAGTCCAATCAAATCGCTCGGAGCGTCGACATTCTTCATTATTCGTCCACAAAGCTTTTAGTTATTCCATCAAGACTATCTATCATAACGGTCTAGAATGAGTGGTGTTACCTGTTAGAGTAAACCCAGATCCTACCATCGCCTTCGCTTTTAAAAAATAGAAGTTTCTAAGCTCAATCGTTAACGAAATCAATCAACAAAACTGATTTATTTCATCAGCACATTCACTGATAACAACTCAAGGATCAATCTATATAGAAACCACTCCTATGGAAATGACCGTGGATTCCTACGTATTATAATGTCGGACGGCCACCGGGCCTCACGCTTGGGAATAATTTCAGCACATGAAATAGACGAAGCATTGTCAATTAGGTTATTCATACACGTATGATTCAGGCATATGTAAACAATATAATCAGATCCACAGCGCACGATATGTAGACACATACAGACAATCTGTCAACCCAGGGTCTCTAACGCCCAATATGAGTATTTAATTATGGATATAAATATGGATAATACTTCCTGATAAACAAATAGTGATACAAAATACATATATCTTTCTTCAAATCTATTCACTGCTTTAAGATAGTCAATCAACTCACCTGAAGATAGATTGATAACTCAAAGGCTATTATTAACACTTATCAAGCCAAAGTGAATTGGAAACACAAAAAGCTATTAAGAGAGATGTTGTGTCACCGCCATATGAGAACAACATGGTTTGTTTACCTGATAAAGAAACAATATTAGAAATGGAGGAAATAAATGTTGAAGAAGAGATTGAATCAAATGGTGTAAAAGAAGATGCTACATTGAAAATGTATAAGCGAGCAACAAAAAAACTAGTTAAGTGTGTTGTCACGTGCAAATCACCTTTCATCCCTTAATGCATGAAACTGTTCGCAAAAATCACACATTAAGAGAGGATGGTTGCTAAGAACACACGATGTCAGATGAAAATATGATTTAATATTTTCATCTATTTACTAAATAGTTTAATCACTTTTCTCTCATTCCTCAACAAACATTTTATCCTTATTTTAATTTTGTTATATGAGGTGTTATAATAATTCAAATATGCTCTGCTCAGCTTATAACATGTTTAGGTATTTTTGTATAGTATGAATTTTAATTTTTCATTTCATAATTTAAGCTATGAGAAAATTTTTAAACCCTAATTTGTACAAGACACATGGTATATTAGTAATTTCAAAGATATGTGAAATAATATGAAGAGATGATCATTATGAGAAATAAGAAAATTGGCTGTAATATAATATATATAAGAATCGTAAAATGTAAATAAAGAAAATGAAAAATATAAAAAATGAGATAAGATCATTTGGTCTCTCATTTTTGAGAGAATTGAAAAACAATATAAAAAAGAAGAAGAGAGAAGGAATAGTGTGAATAGTAAAGAAGGAAGAGAAGAGCAAAGGTATGATCATGGTTTATGACTTATTGATTACTGTGGTAGATCATATGGATTTGTAGAAAAAAATCCAAAACCCAGAACTATTTTTGATTAATTTGAGGAAGAAAAACCCTGCTGTAGTTATTGGCTGTGCTGACCAGCTGGAAGGTTGACATCAAATCCCTGGTTTAGGGGCCATTGCACACAAATATTAATTAGATGTCACAAACTTTCTCCAAAACCTATGCTTGTTTTTAGCTTCATATAACTCCCAATAACATCCAATTGAATGATTCAAATTAAAATCAGACTCATAGAAGAATGTATCTTCTTGAATAGTAGATCCAAATTGAACCAGCCCTAAATTATCCATGGAGCAAGATGCTACAAAGCAGCACTGTATGGTTACAACCGTCATTTTTCTAATTGGCTCCAACTTTGGATTTCATTAACTTTTTTTCCTGACCTCTGCTTTCTAGTGTTCTGACTCTATGGAAAGCCCATTGAGTCAAGATTCCAACCATATTCCTGTAGAGGATAGTAGGTGAATATAACCCTCACAGTCTTGTTTCAGAGAGCCGCTATCCGGATACGCCCGCTTCTAGCCAGGATTGGTTACTCATGTGTGACTTCAACTTTGGACGGCTCATAACTCTTCACCGAACTCCGCTGTGTTCTAGACTATATGGAAAGCCTATTGAGTCATGAATCCAACCTGAAGATATAGCATGATAAAATTGAACTCATATTAGGTTCAAATCATGAAAAACAGAGGGGAATTGTTGGTGAACCAAGGAATATATTCATTTGATATAACGTAGATATGAAAATGCAAAGATACGACAAATGACAAATATATTGCAAATGAATACCTGATGACAATAATTATTCAGAATATGATATACCAAATAATAAAATACATGATTGTCCGCTGTCCGGTAGAAGGATAGGGATGGACATGCCTATTAGGGGAAAACAAATTCAGAACATATTGATCTGCCCTGGTTAAATATTACGTTGGTTCTTCGTTCTATATGGTCATTACGTGATAATGATATCAGCGCCGCCTACAGACCACTCGTTTTCAGATAGAGGCAATACGTGCCCTTACAGCTTTCCTTTTATCCGCTCTAAGGTTTATGCATATTAAATATGTAAACAAAATGACAAGTATATGAAAATGATTCAAAATGATAAAAGTACATGACATGATATGAGAAGCACACACGGTTATGATGATATAATAAAGCGAGGCACATGTTGACAAGAATAAGAAGAAAATGTAAACTAATCGAAATGAATCATGATATGATAAGAAAGGGCTAAGATTGTATATACAATTATAGTGTATGAACATATACATGTGTATATGACAAGTATAGAATATGAATATAAGTATATAAGGATATGTTATATGTAAGAAGTGTAAATGTGTAAAGTGAGATGACTTCTTATTCGTGGTCATTCATGAGTTATTCTACTCAAGCGTAGCTTAGCATCGTAGTTTTCATCCGTAGGTACGGAAGCAGAGGCAGTGCATACAATTCACACTGTAATTCCCAAGTTCAACATATCAATAGGTGCTCACTTGAAGACTTTCGTCTATTTTGTGATATGTAATATCTTTTTTGTTGTTTGTAACAAATGAAGCAATGTAAATATTGTAAATGTATAGAAATATCGATATGGTTTGCATATATAATCCAATCGCTACAAAGATATAATACAAGTTAAGTGTTTAACATTATATGATTGAATGCTTTCTAAAGGCTATAAGTTTATAGTAAGTAAAAAAAAAAATGATACTCGGGCTGACAATCGTGCCCGGTCAGCGCCACATGTTGTGTGAAATATGTGATATGTTATGAATAAGGAATTAATGCTTTTGAAGGTAAAATTGATAAATAATGGTATGTTTCATTTATAAATAAAGTATGACTTTGATCATATTACTCCATTCATGAGGATTTAAACATGCTTATTATTCTTACATGACTATTGTTTACATAAATAGAGGTTATTCTAACGTTTTGTCCTATGCTTAATAGTAGAAAATAAAGATAACCTAATTACATGCATATTATTTTGATCCTTTTTTCTCGGTGAGAATCATACTATAAATGTTTTTACTGATTTTGAATGATATCATTTTTATTAATATTTTGTGTGACAAATTAATTAAAGGTTATACGCATTCAAGATTTCCTCAACAAGGCTTAAAAAGAGGAATTGATTGATAAAATGCAATATGTTTTAAATCCTCGGTTACTCGATTTGATAACTCAAATTGTAAACAAGTATACAAATATAGTAAAGGACATTGTGGTTATTTGTAGATTTTAATAACAATTATACATTTATAAGCTGTGAAGTTTCGTAATGTATGTTCACTTTTTATTTTTTTATTTCATTAGGTTGTTTTTCCTCAAGCAGATAATCTAATTCACTAGCATGTTCATGTTGTGAACATTGCTTCTGCAAAAGTAGAGATATTGTCATCTTTGCCATTGAAACGTCAGAACAGGATCAATGCTGCATCAAGGAGATTATCATTATCAATTTCTAGGGCTTTGCATGCATTTGGCCTCTACATGAATGTTGATATATGTTAGGAAAATCCGGGTTAGTTTTTCCCCAAATTAACAAATATTACTATTCATATGAATGAAAATCTACAGAAATGTCTCAAGAAAAACACTCCGATACAAAAATAATGACAGCTAAAGCAGAAAATAATAACAAATAAAGAAAAACGAATTTAACGAGGTTCGCAATAGCTACGTCCCGCCACAACCCAACAACTCCCATCATGAAAAGAAATTACAAACTTAAGACTACAAATCAATTTCCTCGCAAATCTGGAGGCAAAAAGTAAATACCCAAAACAATTAGGCAATACTACAAATAGCCTTAAGTGGGAGGAGAGGGCATTTCCTAGAGTAGCAGGGGGAGCCCTTTATAACAAAGTTAGTGGGAAGCAAATCCACTCATTAACCGATGTGGGGATGGATTTGCATATTTTACAAAAACAAATTTCCACCTTGGAAAATATGCGATCCCATCTCGAAACTTCTCTTTACCAAAACTTAACGCTTTCCAAATGCCTTCAATCAACGCAATCAAACTTTTTAGTAATGTTGATCAAGTTCAACAATGATTGAACTCTGATCGTTGTCACCACCTTAGCCGCACATATCTCGCAGGGATTATCACGCCTTGATCTTCTCGAACTAAGACTCCACCTTCTTCAATACCGCACAAAACATTACCTCGCATCAATATGCCGCCCGTGCGCTGATAACCCTGGTTCTTCGCTAAATGAATAATAGCGCCCTGGATCATTACAAAACATTGTAACTCGCCACTAACACCCAAATCATCAAGTAACCTCAGAGCCGCCATATCGCTTCCTTTAACCGTCAGCCGATCGCTATATACTCGCTCTCTCGCTGCATAAAGCCATTGCCGCATCAGAAAGTGTACTTCCAACTAACTGGTGCTGTAGCAGTAAACACACATAACCGCGAGTTGATCTACGTTTTATCAAGATCACCAGCATAATCCGACCTGAGTATCCAACTACATGTCGACCAACCATATCATCCTTCTTAAATATTAAACCAACATCTAAAAGTTTTCCGAACGCATCTTAGAATCCATTTCACCAAGCCACACGTTCTTTCGTGATTATGCATGTACCGCCACAAATCCTAACCGCATGAAATGTCAGCCTTGTAATAATACCCATAAAGCATCGGTTACCCACTCAGATTGAATAAGAACCTTTGACATATTCTCGCTCTCTTCCGTCTTTGGACACCGTGGAAGCACTAAGCTTGAAATGAGGAGCAAGGTACTTACAGTTTGGTCTTCTCAAACATACCAAAGCGTTTGTAGTACCTTCTAAAATACTCGTTTCGAGTTAAAACAAAGTGTGCCCCACCTCGTCTCTCACTATTTCCATGCCGAGAATCTTCTCGCTTCACCCAAATCTTCATTTTCCTAACTCCTTGCCTCGCCGAGCCTTCAATCCGCATATCTCCCCTCGACCCTTGATGCTATCAACATGTCATCAACATACAAGAGAAGGCATATATGAAAGATCCCATCTTGTAGTTTCGAGGAAATACAATACGCGGATCAAAACTCGCTTCGTAGTTCGTCATGAACTGGATCAAATCGCTATACCATCGCCGCGATCGCTTTCAAAAACCATATAATCATTGTTCAATTTTACAAACCCAATTTTCTTTCCAGAACTTTGAAACCATCTCAATGAAGTTATATAGATTTCTCCTCCAAATCACTATGTAAGAATGTTGTCTTCACGTCCATTTGAACTGGGCTCCATATTAAACCTGTGCACTAAGGTTAAACAAATATTTACTGGAGAATGTTTCACAATGCAGGAGAAAATACCATTGTAGTCAATTCCTCCTTCTCGAAGATAGCCTTTAGCTACCGCCCGTTTGTAGCTTAACGTCATTCTGCTTGGAAATCCTTCTTTCTGAGCATAAACCCATTTGCAACCAATTTCCTTCTTTCCCTTTGGTAGTCTAGCTGGCTTCCAAATTGTGATTCTTCACGGTACATTTCTTCATCCATGGCTTTCTTCACTTTTCTTTATGGGACTACTATTTGCTTCAAGAAAAGTCTGAGGATATACCTTTCTTACACCCTTGGAAATGCATAAGCCACCACATCTTCAAACCGAGCAGGTTTCCTAATCTCTCTTCTTGGCCTGCTGATGGCAATTGGTAAATCATGTTGCTGTTGAGGTTCTTCGTTTGAAACCTCTTCCTCTCCAATATCTGCTTCATGTTCTGTCTGCTGGTCTTCAACTGGTTTAACTGAAGTCGTCTGAAACTCCACCAGTTTCTGAGTACCCTCCACACAGTCTTCCCTCTGGCTGCTGAAAAGTGTTCTCTGACACTTTTCCATCTGTTGTTACCTTCTTCAGCATGGCAGATTCATCAAAAGTAACATCCCTGCTAGAAATAATTTTCTTCGAAGATAGACACCAGAGTCGGTATCCCTTGACACCTAGGGTAACTCCCATAAACAATGCCTTTTTAGCCCTTGGATCCAACTTAGATTCCTTTACATGATAATAAAGCGGTGGAACAAACACATGTAAAGTATGCCAATCATTTTATAGGTTTTCGGACCATGCCATCGAAATTGTTTTGCTATTTAGTGCGGTGATGGTAGACGGTTAATGAGATGACTTGCATACCTGCTGACCTGTTGAAGCCCATTTGCCCAAACTGACGTGGACAACATACACCGAACTTTCTCCAGCAGGTTCGATTCATGCGTTCTGCCAACCCATTCTGCTGCAGTGTATCTCTAACTGTAAAGTGCCGAGAGATGCCTTCCTTCTTACAGAAATAAGAAAATTGATCATTTCTACATTTTGTACCATTGTCAGATCGGAGTGCTAATCTTCCTCCCTGTCTAGTTCTCCACCATTTTCTTCCATACAAGAAATGTTTCAAATACCTCATCTTTGGATTTCAGCATATATACCCAAACTCTTCGAGAAAAGTCATCAAAAAATGTAACAAAATAATGTTTACCTCCCAAGGAAGCCGTCTTGGTTGGTCCCCATACGTCTGTGTGAATATAATCCAATATACCTTCAGTATTATGGATTACGGTGCCGAACTTCACCCTCGTTTGCTTTCCCAGGAACACATTGCTGCAAAGAAATCCGACTTGCAAGTCTTTGCACCTTTTGATAATCCTTGCATAGCGACGTTTGGGAATTTCTCTCCGGCATGTCGAGTCTCATATGCCATAACTGGACATCTCGGCTACTTTAATGCGCCTCGTCACTGGCTATTTCTTTGTCATTCTTTGTCTTTGCCTTGATAAAGGTACAGGTTGTTTCTCCTGATACCTTTCATCGCCTGAAGTGCTCCACGAGCAACTTTGAAATCCCGTTTGCATAATGATAGTGAAACCTTTTGTCCAGGTTTCGCGAAATGAGATTCTTTCAAGCTTGAATGTGCGAACATACATCAGCACCTAAATCGACCCATCATGATTCTTCAAGGCAGTTAGGCAGATCGACTATCTTGCAAAGGTTGATTATCTGCCCGGATAAACAACACCACCATCCGAAGTTCACGTAAGTTGAAGAACCACTCCTTTACGAAACACATATATGGAATGAAATTTTGAATCTGCAACCATTCATCAGTACTAGTTCTTGATGACACACAAGCCGATGAAAATCGACTTATCATCTTGACCACACATGCTTGAGATACACCCTTTCCTTTCCTTTTAAGCAGCTTGAGCCAGTCTTTCTTCCAATGCCCTTTTTCGTGACAAAGGCATTCATCTTTACCAGAAGTTGCCTTTTGGCGAGATCTTCCCCTTCTCCCTGGTTTTCGGCTTTGATTTCGACCTCGAACAATGTGGGCTTCACCAGTTGAGCTCCTGTGTTCTAATTTACTTTTTTTATGATCTCATTATAATACAGAGCAGTAGTTACTTCTTTAAATGTTATTGTTTCTTTCCCAGTCAACATACTAACAATAAGATGTTCATATTCATCAGGAAGGGAAGCTAACAATATCAAGGCTTTATCAACATCACTTACTTTCTCATCTAGATTCAATAAATCAGTTACTAATGAATCAAATTTGGTGATGTGATCATTCATAGTGGTACTTGGTTTATACTGGAAGGGTACAACTTCGTTCTCGTATAGAGCTTGTTCTCTATGCTCTTCTTCATGAACTTGTCTTCCATCTCCTTCCACAACTTGCTTGCATACGTCTCCCTCATAAACGGATATTTCAGCTCCTTAGAGAGACACAATCGAATCGTACCACATGCTAAACGATTGATTCTTATCCAATCTTTCTCATCGACATCTTAAGTGTTTTTCTTCTAATTGCAACATCAAGCTCCTATTGGAAAGAATATCCACGCACCTCCTGCTTTGCCACATGCCAAAGTTATTGGTGCCATCAAATTTCTCTACATCAAATTTGGTATTAGTCATCATTGATCTTGATGAGAATCCTTTCGATGTAGAGGTTGATCTTTTACTTAGCCCCGGATTCCAAGTCGACATTTCTACAACAAATAGTTGTCAGCTATAGAATACCCAATATCTCAATAGAATCTTTTCGATGTGGAAGATCGGACAAAATTTGCAACCACAGAGCATACTCAAAAATTATAGAGCAAAAATGTCAAAAGCCCAAAGGAACCTTTTCTGATGTGGAAGATCAAATAACACTGCAACCATAGAGCATACTCAGCAGAACCTTGGCTCTGATACCAATTGTTGGGAAAATCCGGGTTAGTTTTTCCCCAAATTAACAAATATTACTATTCATATGAATAGTACTCTCGATCAAAATACCGTAGAAACAACGATGCAAAATAATGGCTATTAAAGCGAGAAAATAATAACAAATAAAGAACACGAAATTTAGCGAGGTTCGACAATAGCCTCGTCTCGGGCGTCAACGAACAACTCCCAGCGATGAAAGAAATTACAAACTTAAAGACCCGCCGTCAATTTAACAGAAATTGAGGCAAAAAGTAAATACCCAAAACAATTGGGCAATACTACAAATAGCCTTAAGTGGAGGGGAGAGGTGTGATTTTAGAGAAGAGGAGCCCGCACTATATGAGAAAAGGGGAAACCGTCCACTCCCTGACGATGTGGGATGTGGATTTGCATATTTTACAAAAAAACAACAATATATCTAAGTTTGAACATGTACAATCCAAAATAATGCAACAGAGTAATTGGTAATAGACTACCATTATTAAAAAGTTTTTCCCTTTTAATTTTGTTTTTTCCTTGTTCGTAGCTATTGGTCTCATTAATGAAAATGCATCATTCTCACTATAGGTTTGATTGTGGTGTGTTTATATAAAATTTATGAAATATTGGAATGACTCCACCATAATACAAGCAGTTGCATAAATAAGCTAAATCATTATTATTAATTAGTTACTTTAGATTTCTACATAATTAATTTACTGTCTTTGTATAGAATACAGTTGGTTCATAATTTGATTATGTATGAAGGCAATGTGGTTAGAGAGAACTTCGTAGCAGGTTTACTTGATCGTTGATACAAGTCTCATTATGTAAGTATAAAAGAAAACATGTTCAATTACTGAATTGATTGTGTTCTAGTTCTACAGGTGGCTCCTTATGACCAATAAAAGACTTGTAAGTGCTGGTGGTAGTTTTGGTTCAGTTTTATTTCTTAACCATTGATATGCTAATGTTGTTTGATTATGTAGTTGATTACTTCATAGGGTAAAGATCTATTGAATATCAATATTCATATTTTCAAATCATGATTTCCTTGGTTGGTCTTGAAAGTACTAATATGTGTTATGTTATTTTTTCAGTATTCGAAGAAATGTAAAAATATGAATGCTGGAGGAGCAGATGCCCAAATTATTTTGACCTTCTAATGATGGAGTAACACTCTTTTTTGGATTATGAGAAGCAAACTTTAACAATGAAGGAAGAATTAGTGGATATACTTTATCATGTTTCTAAGATGAAGCGAGCTTAGATTGTGTGATAATTATTGTTTTTCGAAGATGGATAGTATCATTCTGTTTGGTAGTAAATGGACATTGCCTATTTTGTATGTTTAATTATTATTCAATTTTTTAATATCGTGAAGAGAAATTATTTACATAAAATATGTAAAAATGTTTTATTAACTAATTTTGTTTTTTAAATAGAAAAAATGGGAATTGATGTATTTTGCCAACAAATTAGTGAACTACTGTTGTACCTTAGCTTCATTAATGTTGTACCTTAGCTTCACTAAGGTCGTTTCTTAACTTCACTAATGTTGTACCTTATCGTTGCTAAGGTTGCTCATCCACTTCGCCAAGGTTGTGCTTAGATATATTTTTGCCACCAAAGTAGTAAAAACTACACATTCTACCAACCACAAAAATTGTAACTTGCTTTCATATTGCTTTAACTTGTTGCCTAAGAATCAAATAAATTTCAACGCATCCCATAAGTTCTATTCATCACTTGGTGCTTACATGCTTAAAATATAATTTTCACCTCCCATTTTGAGTGTTTAATGTTAAAAATACATCATTTTTCACCTCCCATTTGCAGTGTTTATGAGGATAAAGGAAATAACAAGATATTCACAAAGATCATACCTCAACTTCACTAAGGTCATACTTCAACTTCACTAAGGTTGTACCTTTAGCTTCACTAAGGTTGTACCTCAACATCACTAAGGTTGTACCTCAACTTAATTAAGGTTGTACCTTTAGCTTACGCGCGTTGTTCTCGAGGAAAACACTAATGTTATCACAGGTTATTGGGTATATCCCAAGATTCACTAAGGTTGTACCTAAGATTCACTAAATTCCTACCATAAAATTGTGCAAAATTTCATTAAGATTCGAACCTATGAGGTTTCACCACATTTCACATGTCTCTCATCAATCTATACAAAATAATTGTTGATATCTAACCTAAAAAGATAATTTACCCAATTCAACGAGATACATAACCTGCTTACCTTTTAATCATCTATGAAAAAACAAATTTGGAAAAAAACCCTGACAAAGACTTGTCATAACTTTCCTTCTGACATAATTGAACTGCATCTTCGATGGCTCTGTATTTCCTTATGATGACTCTATATTTCCTTATTCCATTCTTAAGGTTTCTCAACAATCAAATACTCCAATCCAACTTCCTCCTCATACAATGTCATTGTTCAAAAACACGAGATAGATTGGGGTTTTAGATATGAAGACGAAAAAGGGGCCAAGAAAAGGAGTTCCATTGGTGTCCCAAAAGAACATGGAGCTTCGTAGGGTTTGCAGGAGAATGAAGGTGGCATGGGTGGATTATAGACAAAGATGGCCCACTTTTGTTCAGAATATACACTCATCACCATAATGTATCAACACATAATATTTTCAAATTAACATGTGTGTTGGGTTTATCAAAAATTTGGTTCTAAAAGTCTCAATGTTCCCAAATTCATAGCCCATAACATACCTTTCCCAAATGTAATTCTCAGTCAATAAAGCTTTTAAAATATAATAATAAGGTTGAAGATAATTTAGAGATTAATTTAAAATAAAATGAAATAAATAAGTAACTTTATTTATCTGCCTGTAATAATCAATTTAAGTAATACTTCTCAAAAGAGACTACAGGAAGTCAAATTGTTATTTATTATATTGCAACAATAGGAAAGAAATATAACCTAAATATCCTGAAATGCATTATTTCCATAAATTAATAAAAGTATATATATTTTTGAGTAGCTCTTCATTAAATCATAAACTATCTTTTATTAATTGGACCCACAGAGACTACAAGCCACTCCTATGTGATTTTAGTTTTTTTTTAAATCATTGATCACTCGGCCATGATTTTAGTTTAAAATAATGAAAAAACTTCGAGTACCATTCAAAAATCCTAACCATCTATACATAAAGTGTAGCTCCAAAGTGATCACAGATTTAATTTCGGAAATTTATTGCTTAATAGAATAATTTTTGCTAATTATAAGTATTAAAATTATAATTTTTTAATTAAGAACTTTCTTATAATATAGTAAACTAACCCACTGAACTAGACGACTAAGTATTAAAATTATTAAAAAACATGTTATTAATTTATTTTATCAAATTGATTTTATATTTGATGATGCTTTCCAGCGGAGGCGCAGGGCTGGGCGTGTGGGGGTCATTTGGGTTTGGACCGGATGTTTGTGAAATTTGAGATCACGTGAGCTCTTGGATTATGCAGGCCGAGGTAGGATTATTGCCTTTGTTGATCTGCGAGCCCAGATGCAGAAGTACTTCTCACCAAAGCAGGGGAAAACAAGGGGTCGGCGGGGCTTTGCCCGCTCCGATGCCAAAGCCGATTCTTCCTCGAGAGAAAAGAGAGAATGTTTAGAATTGGTACTGCATCCGAATCGGCCAGACCTTCACCGATTTAGGTGGCCTCAGATTATAAGTGATGATCGGGCTCATGATCAGAGTCCTCCCATCGGAGGATATGTTTCATATCATAGCCTTAGATTTAGCAAACTGATTAGTCAAGGGAGTTTATTCGGGGATAATCCTCCTTTATCGGGAGGATCTGCTTAACTGCCTTCTATTACTTTTTCTGAACCCACGACAATAGGACTTGACGGATTTAATAGGTTATTATCTTTAGGAACATTCTATCTTCCTGTTATTGGAAGGATTCGGGGTTGGATCAATAATACGGGCCTCCTTATTTTCCAAACCCATGTTTGGCCTAATGATTTAATTTTCGTCATGCTTATGGAGGATACGGGTGGGGCACGCATTTCATTGCTCTATCTGGGCCGGGCGAGTGGGATACTCGGTCCAATTTTATATCCCCATCAATATTATATTAAATCAAATTAAAGGATAAATATACAATCACATAAATGTGACATTATGAAGGGCTTGGCCGAAAAAGCCAAAGTTAGATCCTGGTGCACACTTGTCACTGCAGATCTGCTTAAAAGAATAAATGAAACCTAGTAAATTACCACCCGCCAGGTAGTAGTTTCTCAGAGGCTCAGAGCACTCTGCTTCAGATGATTTTGATTCAGTGTGCTCAGAGGTGCCTCCAATCTTCCTAGCTAGCCCAACAGCCAGAATAGAACCTCAGTCATCTCCCGGTGAAATAACGGGATTTCGTAAATGGAGTCAAGGCGGTCACCTGGGTGGGTTTGGACGCAAACGGAGAAACAACTCGAAATGGCTCAAGCCGTGAGATTTCGCTGAGGGCAAGGTACTTAGAGACCGCCCGGCATGAGTCCTCCAATGTGGATTTATCAGACAACTGTTGAGGAGGTCATGATTACGCACTAAACTTCATCCGCGTGGTGATACGGTCGTTCCTCGAGTGGGACGAGGTCATTAGGGCAATCATGACCAGCCGGTGCCCTGGGCTTCGGATGGCTTGCTTTTCAACAGAAGCCGCTTCCGCGCACTCGATCCGGATTTCGACTTTGACCTCCCCAAATACGGAGAGGAATCTTCTACAAACTAATCCCCGCAGCCTAGCACTCATGCCGAGGCCCTTCATTCTTCTTCGCCTGATTTAACATCTGCTCGCTCTCCGCTAATTTTATTATGCTTTTTTTTTTTTTGTTGCACTGGGCCTACACCAGATTAACCTTCTTAATGGATACTACTTCCCCGGAATTTTGCGTTATCTGGGCTTCTTTCGAATTGCGCCATCTGCGTCGAGGATCATAGAAATTCAGTCCGGCATCGCTTTAAACTTCAGATCGCTCGTCCTGTACCCAGCGTGGTTTCCCGGGCTATGCGATTAGCGCAGATGGACTTTGTTGGTTCACCGTGGCCCTCGTCGTTCCACCCGCGGTGCCGACTGCCCTTCATTCACGTGCCTTATTCGAAGTTCGCCAAGGCTAGGGTTTGCCAGTGTATGTAGTCGATTAGAGCTTGATTATACATGTCGAAGGGAGAGTGTCTCAAGAGCTCGTCAACAGGAATAGTAAGAAGGAGCTCGTCTGCTTAAAGTACTCTGCAGCGGCCTGCCCTTATAGTAGTGTGGCTCGCTTCGTCGTGTCGCGGGAAGAACTCGTCATCGAGATTTCAGGAGGAGCCCATCCGCTCAAGTACGTGAGAAGGGCTCGCCCCGAATACGCGTAGAGCTCGCCCGCCCGTGTTGAAGGGAGAGCCACAATGAGATTTCCAAGGGAGGAGCCCGCCCCGCTGGAGGCATGCAGAAGCGGCTCGCCCCGACAGATAGTAAGGAGCTCGCCCGCCTCGTGTCAAGGAAGAACTGGCCAATGAGATTTTCCGCAGGAGGAGCCCGTCTCTGTTTGGTGCGTAGGAAGGGCCTGCCCTGATGACGTGGAGCTCACAATTTCGTGTTGAAGGGAGAGCTCACACAGATTTAAGGTAGGAGTGAGCCCGGCTCGTTTGAGGTACGTAGGCTCGCCCCGATAGATAGCCGGGAGCCTGGCCCGCTCGTGTCGGGCGGAGAGCTCGCCATCGAGATTTGCAGGAGGAGCCCGCCTCCGCTTGAAAGCAGCGGCTCGCCCCGGAGAGATAGCCGTGAGCTCGCCACCGTGGCCGGGCGGAGAGCCTGCCAATAAGATCTGGCAGGAGTTCGCCCGCTTCGAGGCAGAAGGCTCGTCCCCATGATGGTCACGGGAGCTCGCTCCGCCTCGTGCCGAAGTGGGAGAGCTCAATGAGATTCGGCAGGAGGAGCCCGTCTGCTGGGAGGTGCGTAGAAGGGCCTGCCCTATCAGACATAAAGTGGGAGCCTGGGCCACCGTGCTAAATGGAGAGCCGCCAATAAGATTCGCAGGAGGAGCCCGCCCGTTCAGTGGGCTCGGCCCCGATAGATAGTGGGAGCCAAGCCACCGTGGCCGGGCGGGAGAGCCTTCGCCAATGAGATCAGGAGGAGCCTGCCTCGCCAGGTGCAGGGAAGTGTCATCCCGATAGATAAAGGGGAGCCTTGCCACCGTGGTTGGAAGCGGGAGAGCTCGCTGGCCAAGATTTTGTGTGGAGGAGCCCGCTCTGCTGAGGTACAGAAGGGCTCGCCTCTGATAGATAGCTGAGAGCCTGGGCCAACCGGTTCGGGCGGGAGAGCTCACAATAAGATTGCAGGAGAGCCCAGCTCGCTTAAGGTGTACGTAGAAGGGCTCGTCCCGATAGGGAGCAAGTGGGAGCTCGCCCGTCAGGCTAAGGGAGAGCCGCCGCAATGAGATTCTGCAGGAGGAGCCCGCCTCGTTTGAGTGCGAAGGCCTGGCCTCATTAGATAAAGTGGAGCTCGGCCACCAGGGTTGGGCGGGGAGACTCGCGCAACAAGATTTAAGTGTGAGGTGGAGCCCGCCCGTTTGAGGTGCGCTCTGCCCCGGGATGGGGACACGAGCCGCCCGCCGGTTGGGCGGAGCTTACAATGCGAGATTTGCAGGGAGTGAAACCTGCCTGCTTGGTAGCGCAGAAGGGCTCGGCCTTGATGGATATATGGAGCTCGTCACCAGTCAAGGGAGAGCTCTGCACAAGATTTGCAGGAGGAGCCTGCCTGCTTATGGCTTCACCCCGAGCAGATAGCTGGAGTCAGTTCGTCAGGCTGGCGGAGCTCGCTAAATGGAGATTTGCAGGAGGAGCCCGCCCGGGGCTGGAGGTGCAGGCGGGCTCTGGCCCCGAGCAGATGGGAGCTCGCCGCCCCAGGCTGGGCGGAGAGCCTGCCAATGAGATTTATGTGCAGGAGCCCGTCTGCTTGAGGTGCGCAGAAGGGCTCGTCCCTGATAGGGCCGGGAGCTCGCTCCGTCAGGTTGGGCGGAGAGCTCGCTAATGAGATTGCAGGAGGAGCCCAGCTCGCTTCGAGGTGTGCAGGCGTACCGGCCCCGGAGATAAGTGGGAGCTCGCGCCCAGGTTAGCGGGAGAGCCTGTCAATAAGATTCAGGAGGAGCCCGCCCGCTGAGGTGTGGCCTGGCCCCGATGGGATGGGAGCTCGTCTCCGTCGCACTACGGAGAGCTCGCCAACAGATTTGCAGGGAGGAGCCCGTCTGTTTGAGGTGCGTAGAAGGGGCTCACCTCGATAGATGGGAGCTCGCCACCAGGCCGGGCGGAGAGCTCGCCAATAAGATTTGCAGGAGGAGCCCGTCTGCTTGGTGTGGCTCGCCCCGAGATAGCTGGTTCGCCCGCCCGTGGCCGGGCTGAGCTCACACGACGGCAGAGGAGCCTGCCTGCTTGAGGTGCGTAGCGGCTCAGCCCTTGCTGTGATGGGAGCCTGGGTCACCGTGTCAAGGGAGAGCCTGCCACGAGACTATGCAGTGGTGGAGCCCGCCTCGTTCGAGGCGCAGCGGCTCGCCCCGATAGATAGCCGGGAGCCTGTCACCGTGTCAAGGGAGAGCCTGCCAATAAGATTCGCAGGGAGGAGCCCGCTCCGCTTGGTGTGTGGCTCGCTCCCGGCGATAGCTGGAGCCTATCTTCCCGTGCCGGGCGAGCCGCACGAGATTCGTGCGAGAGCCCGCTCGTTCAGGTGCGTAGCGGTCATCGATAGATGGGAGCTCGCCACCGTGTTGGCGGGAGAGCTTGCCAATAAGATTTGGCAGTGGAGGAGCCTAGCCATTCGAGGTACGTAGAAGGGCTCGCTTCGAGCAGGATAGCTGGAGCTCACAGCCTCAGGCCAAGGGAGAGCTCGCCGAACGAAAGGCCAAGCATACGCCGCTACGCACCGTGTGAAGGACCAAGCTGTGTGAGAATCCATCTGTGGGAGAGGTGTCGTATGAAGAGGCGCTTGCCAGAGAGCCGCTTCGTGCGCCCTTAGTTATCGGGAAAGGTGCGAACCGCTTTTAATGCTGATTCATGGAGAATTTGGAGCGGTTTGTCTGCCTTCGGGTGCTTCCTATAAACAGGGTTCTGCCTCGTGCCTACGCTCAAGATTTCTCGTCTATACCGGGCGATGAAGTGTGTAAGACTTCCGAGTTCGATGTCTCTGGCTTCCTTTCGCTGGGATTCCTCTAACGCCTCCGACCGGCTTTTCCGAATTTCTCCCGTGTGGAGTCAGGTTTTTCCCTAGTTTCCCCTTTATGAGAGTTATGTTATTCCCTACTCTTGGCTAGGGAATGCGGTCCTAAGGGTGGGGAATGGTGCATCCCGCACCTCCTCCTCGTTCTCCTTCTTCTTCCTCTCTCCGCCATACCTCCTCTTCTTTTCTTTCCTTCTTCTATCCCCATGCCTTCTCATCCGCTTCTCCTTTTTTTTTTTTTTTTTTGTCCTCTTTTTCTCCTCTTCTCCTCCTTCTTGTCTTCTTTCATTCTCATTTTCCTTTGTCTCTCTTTTCCCCTTTTTTTTTTTTGAGGGGTATCAGTTGCATCGGTGCAATCGAGGAATCATTGCATCAAGGTAGTGAGGGTATTGCTTGTACCGTATGCTTTTTATGATGTAATCAAGAACGCCATTGATTGTATCCAACCATGACTTGGAAATAAAGATGATCTTTTATTTCATGAATTTTTCCATTGTATGTATATATATCTGTACATATATATATATTTTTACATGCCCGAACCGCTTGGAGAGACATCCGAATAATAACCAGTTGCTCGCCCCACTCAGAATCATAAGGCCTTATTACGAACCGGATGCCTACTAATAAAAACGCTTTAAGATGCTCGTGATTCCATGTATGCCGTAAGATTTTTCCTTCCTCCGTCAG
Organism: Tetrastigma voinierianum; assembly: GCA_016808115.1. Classification (NCBI taxonomy): domain Eukaryota; kingdom Viridiplantae; phylum Streptophyta; class Magnoliopsida; order Vitales; family Vitaceae; genus Tetrastigma; species Tetrastigma voinierianum. Next base: position 56,088 of record JAEQBH010000514.1, read on the forward strand.
AGCTCATAATCACCGGCCCGATCACCCGAGATACAATATATATGCGCCTTCCCACCAGGCCCAAATTTCCATGTGCTGCCGGATTTTCCTCGCGGTAGTAGCTTTTCACACCAAATCCCCTAGCACAACTCCCGGGCCTCGACTCTCCGTTTCGTAGCGCTCTAGCTGCCTTCCTTTCGTATTCCTCTCGCACATGAAACCCGCCACGCTTCTCACCCAGAGCTCTAAGTTCGACGCAGTGGCCTCATCGTTTGTTCCCTCCGAGGCTAGCCTCGACCCTGGAGACTTTACTCTACCTTCAACAGGGCTACCGTCTCGTGCCAAAAGCCAGTAAGCAAATGGAGTCTCCCCGTGCTGCCGACTCTCGTCGTCCTATAGGCCCATAGTACTTCAGGGAGGTATTCGACCCAACTCCCCTTCAAATTCTCTTCCAATTGGTTTCAGGCTGGGTCTCGAGGGTCTCCGATGGTGACTCGCTTTCGCCCCATTTGATCATGGAAGAAATGGGCGATGAATAGTAATTTTAATTCCGAGCTCTGCACAAAAGTCCCCGACTCATATCAAACCTGCTTTTCGCATCCGAGACCAAGGCTCTGGGACACCAACCGCATATGATCGCTTCGCCATAATGGTTGCATCTTCCGCTTCTCCGTGATCGTGGCTAAGGGCTCTGGCCTCACCCCAATTTAAGAATAACCCACCGCCACGATTATAAATTCCCAGCATCGGGCCTTGCCTACTGGCAGGGTCCCAATATCCAACCCCACCGTCGGAAGGGCCGTGGGTCAGTGGATCGATGTCGAGGCCTCACTGAGGCGTGATATTTTAGCGTGTTCCCGCATTCCTCGCATCTTTTGACCAGCTGGTCAGATCTGAGCACAGTAGCCGCATCCTCGCTCAAAACTTTCCTACCAACGCTCGAGCCCGATATGGTTCCCGCACATGCCTTCGTGCACTTCTCTCTTAGCATGTATTCAAGTGTCTTCCCGCGATGCATTTTAGAAGCGGTGAAGAATCCTCGCTCAGAGGCTCCTCTCGTGATCGGCAAACTGAGATTCTCAATTTTATCTTAGCCGCCTCGGGGTCGTTCGCAAGGTTCCGTCATTAATATAATCCCAAATAGGGTCCATCCATTTCTGGTACGGACGCCAAGCAGGCTCATTATGCCGTAAGGGTTAACGAGGGCTCACAGGGTATTCAATGGCGCTCGATACCCCCAATGTCTTCAGCGTCAGTACTAAATGGGCTTAAAGCCGCTTCAAGACGGAATTCGCTCGGGACGATCTTAACCAGATACAAATCCCTTTAATAAATCGCTGACTTTGCGAAGATATAGAATCATTTTCTCACTGCCTTCAGATGTCTTCAACTGTCTCGACCACCGCCGAGTCGCTATGGACTCTAAATGATCGACCCCAATGAATGAGCGAGATCGAGGCTCGCCACACGGCCCGCACTCGCCTCAGGCTGGAGGCGTGAACCCAACCCGAGCGCATACTCAATGTCTATACCCTCCGGTGAGGTCAGATTAAACCCGCTCCGCTCTCAGGCATTCGAGGCTCCATCCACAAGAGAGCTTCCATATAGGAGGTCGTCTGACGCAGCGGGCTCAAGAAGCTCTACCGGGCGACTCCATGACGAAACTCCAGCTAGGATCTGTCCTTTTATATCAAGCTGGGTTTGTACCGAATGTCGAATTCGCCTCACTCTATGGCCCATTTCATCAACCTCCTGCAGACCTCTCGGTTTATGTAACACTCGCCTACTGTGGTATCTTGGCCGGACTTCTGCATGGTGTGAGCCTCGAAATAAGGACGAAGTCTCCGAAATGCACACGAGCTAGTATTAATTTTTCCATTTTGATACCTCTCCGCCTCCTCGTGGCTCGATCGCAGCAGATCAAGGTGTACCCGCCTTGTCTCCGACGAGCACCGCGCTTAGTCAGTGAAATTTGGATACCGCCAAATACAATGTGAGGATTTCTCCTTCTACTCGGCTTACTAGAATGGGTGGCGAGCCTGGGCACGCTTTCAAGGTTAAAACGCTTCTTCACATTTCTCATCCCATCAAAGGCTTCTCTTCAAAACTCGAAGAAAGGTCGGCATTCATCGCCTCGACACGAATCGACTTAGAGCCGCGATCCTCCTCAAGAATGCTGTACTTCCTTTATCCCGATGGCGATGGCATGTCTAGCAATGCTTTTATTTTATCCGACGGTTTCACCATTTTGTCGGGCTGCGCATAAATGATGCTCACGAGTCTGCCTACTAGACCCGATGTAATCGCTGTATTTGCCACAATTGCGCGGATACTGGGTCAAGCCATGGGGGTGCCGACACCCTTCCAAGTCTGAATCAGAGAATGTGATAGTAGTGTCAACTCGCAGCATTTTAGATACTGACTGTACCTCCCCCATGTTCGCTGATCTTATGTCGCGCAAGGGCCTTCTCCGAGCCGAACTAGATTCTCCTCCTCCAGCAAATCCTCCTGAGATCACGTGGATTTCCCAGGTTGCCGATGGTCATTATCCGACGAGGTGGGGCGCATGAGCCGGGCCTCGATTCCTCGTCTGGTCCGGGCTCAGCTCGTTCCCCGAAGATATAAAACGCCGTAGATATCCGCGCTGTATCAAATACTCTATCTCTTCTCAATCGTATATTGTAGCTTGTCCGTGCGACAATCCATAGTCCCCCGCGTGGAACTCGCAAGACTTGGAGTTATCTCCGGTAGCTGGATTTCATCTCGCGCTGGCCATCTTAGGAATCGCCGTCTGCACTTCCGCGTAACTCGCGACACCGAGGTCGCATGAGTGAAGTGCCGAGGTGAATAGCGCCGCCGCCTTTCGTCGACGGCCCAGCGATCCCTAAGATTCCGCCTCTGTGGATCGCTCCCGCTCTGCCCCGAGATTTTCTCCGTCTCCGCTTCGGGGCTCCGTCCCGTCGCCTCTGTCGTCTGCCTCGCAACAAGAACTTTCCTTCTTTGACAGAGGGCCTCCCTCTCCGCTATGTATTTTTCTTGGCCAAGGGAAGAACTCCGCCATGTTAGCTTGAGGGTTCTTTGAGATAGAGAACATCAGGTCTTTGGACTGTACTCCCAACCCCGCAATGAAGGCCGTGACAACGAACTTTTCGTCAAGTACATCTATCTTCAAGGACTCGGCATTAAACCGTTGCACGTATGACTTCAAATTTTCTTGTGTTTCCTGCTTGATGGTTACCGCATGGTAACTCCTGGGCTCTCTGCATGTCCTAGCCCCGGCGAAGTGGGAGACGAACGCACTGGATAACTCAACGAGGAAATCGTCACAGGGATTCACAACTGTGCCATAACGGCCTTTAAGGTGGTGGCGAATGCCCCGCACCGGTCAGGTCCGATACCCATGCAACTCCATCTCGATTCTTATGTATCGAGATGGTTCATCGATCTTTGACGCCATCGAACGCTTCTACTTGAGGCATCCTTCAATTCGCCGGAGCGGTAGTTTAAGACCCCGCGTGAAAGGTGATTCCTCGTCACGCACTCAAGGTATCCATGGTGTTCGGGGGTGCACTTTAACTACCTTTACATGGCTTAGCTCTTGTCGGGAGGTCCCCGAACCTTTGCTCCCATGTCCGCTCTCTTGTGATTTATGGGGGATGTCGTGGTTCCACGTTCCGCCCACGTCCCTCCGTACCGCCGGCCTTCCCCTACGGCTAGTCACAGCCGTGCCCCCCGGGCTTGACTAGACCCGCGCGCCCCGCCCTAAGATTTCGGGAATGCCATACCGTGTCGTCTCGCGTGAGTGAACATCAGGACCTTCCGTAGTCCGGTCAGCCTTCCTAGTGTCAGATTTGTCTCGCGAGTTGTTCTATCTCCTACCAAGCGCTGGTCGACGAGGCTGAGCGCCCACTTCGCTTCAGGTTAGCCTCGATCGCTTCGCCGGCCCCGTGGCCTCAGCCGCCCGTATCTCCCGGGTGGATCTCGCATCCTCGTAGGATTAGCGCGTTCCCGCCAGATTCCTACTGATACCATCAAGAATCGAGAAATCGCTTATGTTTGTGTAAGAATCTGCTCCTACGTACGGCGCCAACCGATGATGCTTTTTCAACCTAACTGGCTGAGCGTATGGGGTCGCCTAGCCGACCCGATTGTCTGCGGGCCGGGATGCGTGCCTGATTGTCCTGGCCGAGGTAGATTGCCGCACCGTTGATCTCGTTGTGCCCCGATTTAAGTACTTCTCGCAAAACCGAGAGGAAACAAGGGGGTCGGCGAGGGCTTCGCCCCGCAGCCCCTCCGATGCCAAAGCCGATTCTCTCGAGAGAAAAGAGAATGTTTAGAGAATTAGTATCGCATCCGAATCACTGCATCTTCACCGAATGGTCAGGCCTTGTATTTATAAAGTGACGATCGTCTGATGACTAGAGTCCTTCCCATCGAGGATATGTTTCTCATATTGTTAGCCTTAGATTTAGCAACTGGGATTAGTCAAGGAGTTTATTTAGATAATCCTCCTTCTTTATCGAGGATTCTCGCTTAACTGGGCCTTCTATTACTTTTCTCGAACCCACGACAATAGGACTTGATCGACGAATAGGTTATTATCTTTAGTAATATTCTATCTTCGTTATCGGGAAGGATTTGGGTTGACTCACAATACGGGCTCTATTTTTCCAAACCCATGCTCACCTAATGAGCTGGACCTCCTCGGTCGCTTATGAGGGACATGGGCGGCACTACCTCATTGCTCTATCTGGGCCGGGCGAGTGGGATACTTACCCAATTTATATCCCCATCAATATTATATTAAATCAAATTAAAGGATAAATATACAATCACATAAATGTGACATTATGATTATTTTTATAATAATATTATCAAATACGATAATATATTTCATGTTAAAATTATAATTTATTGTCCCAACTAGTGAACGCTCTACCACTTGAACTAGGTATGATAAACAAAATTATAATTTATTTAAAAATATATTTAATGCAAAAGTAAATTGTTATATAATTATGACTACCTAGGAAATGTTTGACTATATGTCTAGAATCACTTCATTACTTTTAATCAATCAATTTTATATTTTATTAAAATGAATGACTTTATTTTATAAATGTAATTAAGGTATATGTTATTAAGATAATTTTTTCAACAACTAAACACTTTTTAGTTACATTGTAGTAACTGTCCCCGAGACTCGAACCCGGATCCTCCCCTCCTTATGTCATTACCTAATTAAACATTGAATGTTCTACCATTTAAAGTGTGTTTTTTTTTTTTTTAAATTCAAGAAAAGTGTTTTATTATATTTTAAATAAAATTTTGATTGTTTTCAAGATTTAATTTCTAAAGTTTGACTACTTATAGAATAATTTTTTTTATTTACAAGTAATTAAATTAAAATTATGTTAATAATTTATTGTCTCAAATTATTTTTTATATTTTTTTATAAAATTTTCTGATTTTAATATTTTAAAATAAAATATTCAAGATTAAACAAAATTAAAAGGATAAATATTTTTTTAAAAGCTTAATAAATTTTATAATATAATAAACTGTCTCTACTCGAACCCCTTCCCTCCCATTTCCTACCTTTAAAGGTTTAATGTTCTAACCAACTGATCATAGGTATGTGGATTTAAAAGGATAAATATAAAATTAATAAGTATGAAGTTATGATAATATTTTTACAATAAAATTATCAAATTGAATGATAATATATTTCATGTTAAAATTATAATTTATTTAGAAATAAATTTAATACAAAATACATTGTTACATAATTATGCCAATTTTGAATATATATATATATATACCATATGGAGAAATAAACTTTAAAAAATAATCATCATGAATATGCATCAGGATGATATAGATTAAAAATTTTAATGAATTTTTGTGTTTTTTTTCATTTATTTTAAACTAAAATGGGAGAGGAGGGGTTTATGGAATTTTTGCTTTTTTTTTTATTTATTTTAAACTAAAATCACTTGGGAGAAGGAAGCCATTCTTTCCCTCCTTGGGTAGATCAGTCACAAGTCAACTCATAAAAGCTAGTTTAGGTTTTTTTTTTTTTTTTTTGATTAGAGAGGAGGGGCCCTACCCTAGCAGAAGACAAATAGAGACTACACCTTTCTTGGCGTCTTTGTACCCAACATATCCTGAAGAAGAAAGTTCTCCAATTCTTTCGGAGGTTTTCTCCATCTTGCGATGATACTATTCGGAAAATTCAAGGCTAGCTGTAACACCCCGAAATATGCCCTACCAGTTTCCGAGCTTGTTTAGGGTATATTAAAAGTTAAATGGAATTTTTTGAAAATAAAACGAGAGACCCGGAATTAATAATAAAGCCAAGGGTAAAGTGGTCTTTTACCACTTGAGGACATAAAGGGCATAAAACAATAAGTTTATATGCAAATATGAAAAATGAGATTAAGTTAAATTGCAAATCAAACAGGCCTTAACTCAAAAAAAAGATGGATAAGGTTAATTGGTCTCTCATTTTTGAGAGACCAAAAATGTAAAAGAAGGATCCAATAGTCATAAAGTTAAAAGTTGATAGGCTAAATTAGAATTATGCCTAAGTTGATTTGCAAAAAGAGAAGAACCTAAGGACCTAAATGCAAAAATGAAAACTTGACCCAAAAAAATGGGTTTTTGGGAGCCAAACATGGCCTAAGGGAAAAACCTTTGATTTAAGACCAAATTTGGTCTCATTTGGAGGAGAACAAACCATAGGGAGAGAAGAGAGAAGGAGAAAAGAAGAAGAAGAGGAAGAGGAAGAAGAGAAGAAGAGAAGCCAAGCAAAAAGGTATGGATTCTAGTAAGATTTGGTATGGAAACTAACCTTGAGTATGGAACTTTGGATTTTTGTATGGAACTATGAATTCTTGTATGAATTTCCATACAATTGCATGATTAGTAGCTTGCCCCAAACCTAGGGTTTGATAAAAGTTCATCCCAACATGGGTTTCTTGTTGGCATTTGATTTTTTCTAGGGTTTTGATAGGATTTCATCCTAACCCAAAAATTATTGAGAGTAAGGTGGGTAAAACCCCAAATGTATAAGAAAAACATGGAATCCTCCCTTTGAGGTTGGATTCATGGTTTAATTGCAAAGTAAAGGAGTTTGGGTTAGAACAAACCCTAACAAATCCTTGTATTTGGTTTATGTATGGGTTATGACCCATTATAGATTTGTTTTGGGAGTAATTCATGGAAAAGTTTTGAAGAAAGATATGTAATGAAAGATGAATTGAGTAAAATTGAGATTACAAGATGAATTTGGAGTGGTTTTGAAGTGTATATAGAGTATTGAGTTGATTTGGGTAACAATGTATGGAAAAAGTGAAGAAAAACCCACATTCTGGGCAAAATTCGGGGGCCAGACCGACAGTCGAGCCGCACCTACGTAGTGTTTTGTTTTTCTATTTTAACCAGCGTTTGTATTTTGGCCATAACTTTCTCATTTCTGATCCGATTTGAGTTATTCAAGTTGCTGGTTAAAATAGGCTTCAAGGAGAACCAAACATCTTGAAATAGGTACCTTCAAATTCTGATTCTATGTGGCCTAAAATTTACTTTCTCCAAAGTGGGCCATGTTCAAGCCAATCTCGGTTCCTCGTTTTTGAACATAGAGTAAATTCGGGTTGTTTAGTACATAACCCGAGTTTCGTGTCTGATTTGGGTGATTCCAGCTTGAGAAGAACCCTTAGCACCTTAGCTTCAAAGTAGTACAAAATACCAGTGTCAAATTTAAAAGATAAGATCCCCAAAATGACAAAATACTGCTGCCGCCGCCGCCGCAGTGCCGCGAGTTGCCGATTTTTGTCACGGCCAGTAACTGCAGATAACTCCTTCTTCAGACTCCATTATAGGAATTCGACTCTATGGAAAGTTCATTGAGTCTAGAATCTAACCATATGCTATTGAATGGCATTTGGTGCCCACATCTTGTCCGAAAAATTTAATCGGTTGTACTGCGCATTCAATCGCTGTTATTAATTAGAATACATGGTAAGAAATGATGTAGATATGAACAAGAAAAGCAACATGTATAGATGTGTTCATGAAACATGAATGTGATATGGAAAATGAAAACGAATTGAAACATGAATATGAATATGAAGGGCAATATGTCATGAACACATAATGTGGTTAAGTTATATATGATTATTATCACATATAACCAGAAAAAGATAACAAATGATAGGAAATACGTGAATGAGTATATGAATGAGTATACGTGAATGAGTATATGAATGAGTGTACGTGAATGAGTATATGAATGAGTATATGAAATGAGCACATGAATGAGTATGTGAATGAGTATGTGAATGAGTATATGAATGAGTATATGAATGAGTATATGAAATGAGTACGTGAATGAGTATATGAATGAGTATACGTGAATGAGTATATGAATGAGTATATGAAATGAGTACGTGAATGAGTATATGAAATAAGTACATAGATTGAGTATATCTTTGAAAAGATAATAGGAAAGTGAATATGGAATTGAAATGTGATATTTGAAAACCGAATGAATGTGAACGATGATAAGGACGGGATTCATCAAACGAAATCCATAAATGTGAATAAGAAAGTGAAAATGGAATTGAAATGTGATATTTGAAAACCGAATGAATGTGAATGATGATAAAGACGGGATTCATTAAACGGAATCCGTCATAAATGTGAATTGGTTGATATATCTAATGAATCGCCGACGATGCACACAACCCAAGATCCGTCACTTAAGGCACCCCGAATTGTCTAACGTCCCACTACGATGCACCAATCTGCATCGCCATGATGGCGTATGGCATCTGGGCGAAATGTCTCTTACTCGCGGATGCACCAATCGACATCCGTCATGATGGCGCATGGCATTTAATTGATACCATATGTCGGGGTGCACCAAACGGCATCTGTCATGATGGGAGACCGAATAGTTGATACCATGTCTAGCACCAACCATTCATGATGGGAGACTCGAATAATTGATACCATGTCTGGTAGACCAAACGATCTCCCATACCACATGCTCCGGGGTGCACTAAACGACATTCGGCCATGATGGGGAGACCGAATAAGTGATACCACATGCTCCGGTGCACCAAATAAGATCCATCATGATGGGAGATCGAATTGTTAAAATGTAAGCATTATCATCAATGATAATAAGGGCGATTCATTAAACGGAATCCTTCAAAAATGTGAATTGAATAGTCAAGGTGAAATAACCAACATTGACAAGTGTAAATGGGATTTTATGTATATGCTTAAATCTCATAAATTGAATTGTGAATTGAATTATTGTATTGAAAATGCATGTTGTGATATGATAAATGATTTGTAAAATGAAAGCATGCGAAAATGAATAGCATGAGTATATGTGGATATAAAGGCATTATTTTGTAGATGCATTTTGTTAATCAGAAGGTTTGCGGGCTTGCCCATAATAAAGTGTTTCCGTAATTAAAAAGTCTAAAATGGAATAACACAAACAAAATGTTTTGAGAAGATAATTGAAAATGTCGGAGTAAACCGGCTCCATGATTCACCAATGTGGTCGAATGGGATCTCGTCAGGATACCCTTTGAAAGCTTAAAATTTAATAAAACCAAACAAAATGTTTTGAGAAGGTAATTGAAAATGTCGGAGTAAACCGAGCTCCGGCTTGGATTCACCAACCGGGTCGAGTCGGGGATTCGGGTCGCAACACTTTTGAAAACGAAAATTTAATAAAACCAAACAAAATGTTTTGAGAAGATAATGAAAATGTCTGAGTAAACCGGCCCGCTTGATCCGCCTAACCGGCCGAAGGCCTGGGATTCGAGTCGCGACATTTTTGAAAACAAAAATTTAATAAAACGATAACTAAATGAATTAAAAGGTGTATCAGTCTAATTTGACCATGTATGTATTTGATATGACTTTGATATGTTCCGATTTGACATTGTAGATGTATAAGTTTGATTTGAATATGATCTGACATGTCATACATGTAGAAGATATGAATTGAAATTTGTAAAAGACATGACACATGGAAGTGATACGACCATGATAATGATATGGAATCTAAAAAAGATGAAACCTACATGTGTAATTATGATATGAGTTAGAAGTCACATACGAATAGGCTTCGTTATATGCATAAGGAAAAGTAAATGTAAAAAGATCAGGATCTGCCGATTATTGTTATCGTCATATCGTTTACATGCTCCCAATTGCCAGCAGAAGCTTAGCACTGGGTGTTCAATCTGTAGTACCGAGGAGGGAGATAAAGAGGATGTGACATTCCACACCGCAAGACGGCCATCTCGCAGATAAAAAGCTCACTTCAGCACTGTTTTCCGCGATCTCTGATGTTTGTATTAGACATACATATGTATAAATAAATGGGACTTAGTATAAGTGTATAGAATTTAATGGACACCACTCCGGTGGTAGTTCTTTTGTATATGTAAATGATTTTTGGTTATTACAAAATTGCTCAGATACCTACGTATAAGTTCAAAATTCTCCGAAAAAAAAAAAAAGAGGCAAGAGTCCCAAGATATCAAGACTCGAAACCGCCTGATTCGCTTAATCTGGACGGACCGAATCTGTATATGATTAATTAGCTTTGCCATCATGTCACACTTTAGTTACCTTCCCGTACATGTTTAATGCTTATCGACTGGGCTTTATTTATGTAATCCTCGCATTCCCCGGATTACTAGTAAGAGAACTATTAGCCTTAACCCTCTGATCCACCTATAGACTATTAGTGAGTCAAGCTCATTACGAGTCGAACTCCCGTTCTCCCTTCTTGTCACCAGTCCTCAGAGAAGAGCCCAAGATTCTGCTTCTTCTATGTTGCTGGAGCCAAGCCTAGTAATGAAGTCATCTTCCCAATCTCCATTTTCATTCCTTAATGCACCTCCTGCCCCTACACTCGGGATCACCACATTAAGATTGCCATCAACATTTAGCTTCTTCCATCCTCGAGGTGGTTTGCTCCAACCTATCCACTCCTAATGTGGCCTTCCCATTATCCCTCCTACTGCTTATGGCCTATGTGGCTAATGTCAGTGAATCCACCACAACCACCTTTTCCAAGCTAGTGATATTGGCACAAACACCCTCTTCATTCCTCCACTTCCAAATCCACGCCTAGATAGAGTGCTCTTTCTCTTCCATGTGTCTCTCTCCCCTGGATTACTAAAGGTAAGGTTCCATCTTAGCCATTCTTGAAATGGTAGGATTTTGTTTCCTTTCTTCTCCTCTTCTGTCATCACCCTTTGCCATAATGGTTTCACTTTTGTGCAGTTTCGGAATAAGTGGCAAAGATCTTCCAAATCCTATGGGCAATAGTGACAATAAGAATCATCCGTAATTCTCCTCCTCATTCTTTCCAAGTTTGTCAAAATCTTCCCATGAAATAACATCCATATGAAGGTGCGAATCAAGGTTCATAGCTCATATTATCTTCCATGTGCCATCTGGGTTAGAGGTCAGATTATGCATACTAGCATTATAAGCGATCTTCACGGAGAACTTTCCATTATTTGAGAGTCCCCAACAAAAGCCATCTTCCCCACCAGAGTCTAAACGTACCATCATGGTTCCCATTTTCAAAAGAATTCCGGAGGAGCTTTCCTCAGAGGGGGCTTCCTAAACCCAATCTTCTTGCCCTCTCCAATACATCTCCACGGTTTTGTAAGACTCTTCCAAACTTATGTCTTTGAGGGCCAAGTCAAGAAGGAGAGAGTCTTCTAGCCATATATCTCTCCAAAATAGGGTATTCTTCCCATTATAAACCTTAGATTTCATACCTTTTTGAATTATGCTCTTCGCCGCCACTAAGCCTTGCCAAGCATTTGAAGATTTCCTTTTCTTTTTTATCTTGGACACTTCAAGATTCCCTTTTACGTAATTGGAGTGGAGGATCTGAGCCCAAAGCTCATTCTTGGCCGATAATAGTCTCCATCCGAGCTTAGCCATGAAAGCTAAGTTCATATTTTGCATACTCCTTATTCCTAGTCCTCCCATATCTTTTCCTTTTGTCATTGTTTCCCAATTGATAAGGTGACGTTTCCTCTCCTCCTTTGAGCTCCCCCAAATGAAGTTTCACACTGTTGCAAAGCGTCTTTGGTAGCTAGTTGGATTGCATGGAATAGAGAGGAGTAGAAGTTAGAACTGTTTTGGCTAGTGTGATTCTCCCTGCTAAGGTGAGTTATTTAGCCTTCCAACCTTCCAAACACCTTTCTATTCGAACCTGGAGGTATTGGAAAGTTTTGGTATTCGTGTGACACACCTTCTCCGGTCCGACCCGATTGGCGAGTCCGAACTAGATCCGGGATGCTCACTATCTATACTATATACTATCTATATACTATACCGTGATCGACTCTATCGAATTGCTCTTTCTCGTGAGTCAGACAGACTTCGTGAAGATACAAACACTTCGTAATATCAAAATCATTTATATATATAAATAACTACTTCACGGAGTGGTATCCATAAAAATCTATACACATTTCCAGAGTCTCATTTACTTATACATGTACATTTTCTATTACAAACATCGTGAGATCGCAGGCGCTACCGGTGAGCACTCATCTCCGAGTCGGCCTCTTTCACGACAGACGTCTCGCCCTCTATCCTTGTCTTCCGTCTGCACCTACACTGATTGAACACCGCATATGTTTTACGCTAGTGGGAACATAAGCACGACAACCACCAATGATGACCGCCACAAGCTTATACATATGCATTTCATATATCTATACATATTTCTATACTTTAATTCCTTATCATTTTATATCTTATCGCATGTCAATCTTTTCTCGCTACATGTTCTATGTCTTCGCCTATCTTCTATCTATACTTTTATTATTCCTATTTCTATACTTTGCATATTCCTATACTTGTCATGTGTGTTTCTTATCTTTCACGCCATGTCTTTTCAATGTTCCTATTCTTTCTTTCAAAGTTACATATCATGTTTCTAAATTATATCTTTTTCATCTTTTCAGCTTCTATGATTTATTGCATTCTATGTACTATTATATATAGCATTTTATCTCAGACTTATATTATGTCTCCTTCCATGTAGTGGCCACGCCCATGCTATACTATTCATTTCTACATATCGTTTATCATATATTTTCTTATACGATCTGGCCTTGTCATATACTCTCAGATTTGTGTTTTCATATTTCTATATTCATGTACTGCTCTATTTCATATAACAAGCCTTAATATACTTTTCATTCTTCATTTTCATACTTGAAAAATACTATATACTTCATATACATTTATAATGCTCTTATTCCCATCTATCATATACTTTGTGCTTTCAGATAATTTTCTATACTTTCTCGTGTTTATATACTTATTTCAAGTATCAAGTTATAATCGCATTTTGAATTCTTGTAATCGCCTATACTTCACGCATAGCAAGGCTATGCTTCTCATATCATATCATATACTTTACATATACATTTCCTTTTGTATACTTTTCCTTTATATTCATGCCCCACCTTGTAGCTGATTCAGAAATAACCTAAAATTCGAAGGTACTATCAATCGTACGACAATGATCTCTATCCGTTAATACCCGAAAGGTATCATCACCGTACGAGATGCAAGGACCTATGTCATATTGGTCTGCATTCGAAAGGTACTATCACCGCATTTACGCTGATCTGCCTATCGTGGGTATCTCATGGCCATCCGATCCAAACGGATTCATGTTATCGACCCAAACTGGCCCCGATTATCCGTCTCCATGTATATGCCGCAGCAACCGTATCTCCTATAGGCATGCCTATCTATCCTCTACTAAAGTTCTAAGGCATAATCAAATTTTTACATTTTCTGCATATCTCATAAGCATGAATAACTATTGTTATCATAATCGCTTACGCAATATATACTATCATTACTTTAACTGCATTCGTTCTCATATCTCTGTAGCTCTCATATTACTTATTCTCATATATCTATATAATACATATATTCATATCTTTTCTATCATTTAGTTTTGTCTATCATATATCATGAATGCATCTATGAATTTTTGTATTCATATATTCATATATATAGCTTTCTTATATTCATATATCTTCTTTATATCATTTATGCTTCTATCATGATTTAGCTATTCTTGTACTTTCTATATTCCTATCATGTAGGCTTTTACTCATTCACATTTTCATATACGTACCTATCATTTATGCACATGTTCTCATTCCTATGCTTTGTCATCTTTTTCTTATCTCTATCATTCTTATCATTTACGCCTATCACAAAAGTTCTCAAAGATGTTCCATCTTATTCCTTTCGGTATGTCTATCATATATTCATATCATTTACGTATTCCTATCATTTGTTCTTAGCATGTTCTATCTATTCATTTAAGTATATCTATCATATAATCCTATATTCATATCATATTCATGTTTCATGAACACATCTATACATATTGCATTTTCTATGTTTTCCTTGTTTCATGCCTATTACATATGACACTTCATATACTTGTAAAGTATGATGTCTATGAAATCACACCTCATTCATATATTCTTATTCCTCTATGAATCTATTTTACTTAGGAATTGGAATCAATCCAATTGACTCATCCAAATTCAAATTATGGCATTTTCATGCCAACTAGTCATTTTACCGATATTACACTTGGGACTGTTTGAAATACCCATTTTTCCAGTGTCTTGCCTCCATATTTGACACTAGTTCTTTATACTCCTTTAAATATAAGGTGCTAAGGGTTCTTCTCCAATTGGAATCACCCAATTTGGAGCACCGAAACTCGAGTTACGTCCTAAACAACCGGGGCTAATCTATGTTCAAAAGCTGAACCAAGAATTAGCTTGCACATAGCCCCACTGTGAGTGAATTTTTGGGCTACTTAGAGTCAGAATTAGAAGGTAGCTATTTATATATGTTTGGTTCTCCTTGAAGTCTATTTTAATTAGCCACTTGAATCACTCAAATCGGATAATAATTGAGCAAGTTATGGCTAAAATACGAAAAACCGGCCTTAAAACAGAATTGGGGAAGATCACATGCACGGCAGACACCGACCGTATTCAGATATCGTCAGCTCCAAATGACCGTAACCTAACATGCACTCTATTACGTTCAAGGTGTACCGGTACATGTCACCGAAAAATGCCCAGAATGTGTGTTTTTCTCCCATTTTTCCATATTTTTCCACCCAATTCAACTCTATACTTCATACACACATCAAAACCATTACCTATTCCTCTCAGAACTCTTTCTATTCCAATTCTTCACTACTTATCTTCTTTCAAAATCTATCATGAATTACACTCAAACCAACTATTTTATGGATCCTAACTCCATACATAACCCTAATGATGTAGATTAGTTAGGCTTATTCTAAAACACTAACTCACCATTTGCCTTTAAACTATGAATTACATCCTCAAAGCAGAGAGGATTTGAAGAGTGCTTCTTGTACTATTTAAGGTTTTACCCACTTTACTTTCCATAATTTTCAAGTTAGATGAAAACCTCTAGTAAAACCCTAGGTTCGGGGCAAGATAATAATCCTACAAAAACCAAAGATCCATATGATCCATACCCAAGAAGGTTCCATACCTTGATCTTGGCTTCTCCTCTTCTTCCTTCTCTTCCCTTCTTCTTCTCTTCCTCTTCTCTTCCCTCTTCCTCTTCTTCCTCTTTCCTCTCTCTCTAATAGCTTGGTCTTTTCTCCAAATGAGACCAATTTTTGGTCTTAAATCCATGTTTTGTTAAGGCCATGTTTCGGGCCAAGCCAAAACCCAATTTTGCTTTTTAACTTTTCATTTTTGCATTTTGGTCCCCTCTATTTCTCTCTTATTTTATTCCAACTTTCTCTATTTGCCTTTTAATCCCATAACTTCTTCTCTATTTACATTTCATTTTCAAGCATTTTAGACACAACTCCCTAGTCTTTCTCATTTATGACCACTAGGTCCTCAAGTGGTAAATTACATATTTACCCTTGGATTTATTATTAATTCCGGGTCTCTCGTTTTATTTCCCGAAAATTTCCATTTAGCTTATAATATACCCTAAACAAGTCCGAAAACTGATAGGGTATATTTCGGGATGTTACAATTCGTCCATCCCATAATGGAAGGGATCCCAAAGTACTTCTCAAGCTTTGTAGTGATGGGCATGCTAGAGAGAGCAGAGATCCTGAGTACAACTTCTTCGTCCACACCAACAGAAAATGCTACATTAGATTTGAGAGGGTTGATATTTTGTCCTAAGGATTCATAGAAAATATTGAGACAACCCATGATTGTTTCCATTTGGATTTCGCTACTCTCCGTAAAGTAACAAGTCATCATCAAAAAACAAGTGTGATATAGGTGGTCCATGGCGAGATAGAGTAATGGGCTTCCATTTCCCTTCCTCAACTACTTGGGAAATGATGTGACCTAGTCGCTCCATGAAGAGAACGAAGAGGTATGGACTAACTCCATCACCCTATCTAATCTCTGTATGTCCGAATCATTTTGGTGGGCTTGCCGTTCCGCATCATTGACGTTCCGATTGTTTCTTAAGACAAAGGCATAATGTTCTTGATCCACAAGTATGTGAGTCCAACTTTCTCAAGCGTCTCCTTAATGGACGTCCAGAGATTCGGTCATAAGCCTTTTCCAAGTCCACCTTTTATGAGCATAGAACCATCGCTCCTTCGGGTACTATTAAGGAAGAACCTGATAGATTAATATATTATCGATGATCCGTGTCCCTAAACGGCTACTTTTATGAGGGGCGCTTATGCAGGTATGATATCTTTAATCTATCTGCAAGAGCCCTTAATAACCTCAGATCCCACACACGTACGCACTTATGGGGCGGAATTGTGAGATCATATTTGGGTGTTTTACCTTGGCGATAAGAACTAGGAGTGTGTCATTTGCTCCTTTTGGTAGTAAACTTGTTTCAAGAAAATTCAGAACAAACCCACAAAGGGAATCTCCCACTATGTTCCAAGATTTATGGTAGAAACTTGCATGGAAGCCATCGTTTCCTAGAGCTTTGAACGGTGCCATATCAAAAAGCGTTGCCTTCACCTCTTCTTTAGAGAAGGGTCTTTGGAGCAACTGTTGTTGTTCTCCCAGTATTTCTAGGAAGCCGTTGTGAATGGGTAGCACTATGTTGCTGGTATATTCCTCCTTAAAAAGGTGTTGGAAATGTTCCTGTGCCATTGCTTTTAGTAGTGTGTTTTTAGTGAGCCACTCCTCATTCTCAGTCTTTAACCCGGTAATCTTCTTCCTTTTATTTTTTATGATTGTTGCTGCATAGTAGAATTTTGTGTTGCGATCTTCCAAATGAATCCACTCCTCCCTTGACTTTGGAACCAGAGAAGCTCCTCTTTGTTAAGTATGGTTTCTAACTCTTGTTGAAGTTTTTTCTCTAACTTGCGCGGGTGACTGTAACACCCCAAATTATACCCTAACAGTTTTATAACATGTTTTGGGTATAATAAACGTAAAGGTATATTTATTCGGAATAAAATAAAGATAAAAACAAAAGTAGGAATATGCATAAGTTAAATTACAAATAATAAAGATTCCGAGGCTATTTGTAAAAATATTATAAATTGATTTGCAAATATTAGAAGAGTTAAAGGACCAAAGAGTAATAAAAGAAAGATATTAGAATGAAATAAGGATGAAAATTGTAAGAGACAAGTGGCTTAGTATGAGTATATGAAGTTTCCTCCTTTGATTAGAAAGATAAATAGTGCGGATAAGACTAAAATAAATATCTCATTTTCATTTCGAGAAAAGGAGAGCAAATACAAACAAAGAGAAGAGAGAAGAAAAGAAGAAGAAGTTAAGAAGAAGAAGATTACAGTATGGAATTACTAAATTTGAGTATTGGTATGGAATTTGAGTACGGCACGGACAGATGTCTTCGGGGTGGTAATAAGTCTAGTTTTCACCATAAAGTTTAGATACATGGTTAAGAACCCTATCTTGTATGGCCTGGGGTTTAGGAACTCCTAACTCCTTTCTGTAGGGTTGAGTTAAGAAGAGCTTTAAGGCCCTAAATATGGCCTGAGAAGGGTCCAAGCATAAGTCGAACCTGCAAAATTCCCCGCTTGCATCATATGCAAGAGCTTGAATCTTAGAACGGGTTTTTGAGTAAGAAATAAAGAGAATTTGGGTAGTAAGTCCTTCTACAAAATCAGAGCTTACATCAATGAACTTGATGTTAGGCTTTCAATTCTTAATTCGACTCAGAGGACTGCTATAGTCTTTTACTCAATACCAAATGGGGCGATGGGTCAGTTAAGGGATCGCGTTGGTCGCCCAACGCTGGTCGCTCAACAAAAAAATCCGCCAAATAAAGGGTCGCAATAACAAAGGGTCGCCCAACGCTGGCCCAACAGGGTCGCCAAACAAGTGGGTCGTCATGAACAAAGGGTCGCGCCTCAATGCTGGTCAGCCCAACAAGGGGTCAGCCGGGCAACAAAGGGTCTAACAAAGGGTCGCCCAACCGTGGGTCAGTCTAACAGGGGCCGCCAAGGAATGCTGATCGCCCAACAAAGGGTCGTACCACAAGACGACGCGCATGACCTCCAACTTCTAAGGTCATATTTCGTCTAACTCCGATTGGGTGTTCTCGACTCTATGGAAAGCCATCGAAATAAGAATCCATCCATATGCCCGGCGAAGATATTTAGATGTCGCATCGAGGTGTTAGACTCCGAGTCACTTCGCAGCCTGTCGGGCTCAGTCACCACAGACGACCGATCAAGGCATGACCTCCAACTTCTAAGGTCATATCTCCTTCGCTCAACTCCGGGATTGGGTGTCTCTGACTCATGGAAAGCCCATTGGAGTCAAGAATCCATCCATATGCCTGAAGAAGATATTTAGATGTCAGACCGAGGTGTTAGACTGAGCTCGTCACTTCAGTGCAGCTCGTCGGGCTCTCGTGTCACTCGTCAGATCAAATGGGATCGCGCATGACCTCCAACTTCGGAAGGTCATATCTCCTTCGTTTGAACTCCGATTTGGGTGTTCTTGGACTCTATGGAAAGCCCATTGAGTCAAGAATTCATCAATAGACAGCTTGATAAGATTGGAACTCATATTAGTTCCAGAAACACGGAAAACAGTAGGCAGTACAGGTAAACATAATATTTGTATTAGAATGCTCTTATTATGAATTTATAAATAACTCATAAGCATACATGGTAAGCATAGTTATTTATGCATGTAATGATATGAAAAAATGAAAAGATATGAATATCGATTGTATTTATATATCACATATGATTACCGAATGACAATAATTATTCTAGAACAGAGATATATACTGAGCATAAAATACACAGTGATTGTCTGCTTAGAACCTGGTAGAGGGATAGATGGGCATGCCTATTAGGAAGAATAAGTCTCAAGATATCGCTATATTCGAACGGACTCGCAGGGGTCAATGACATGTGATCTCGCTTTCGATCGTGTGGCCCCTAAAGGGTCACCACAGCGCTCCGGCCCTCATGGATAGTCAATGCCTCGAACAAGGATGATACCTTCGGTATATTATATTGGCGCCTGCTCCTCATGGATCACTGCTCATACAAAGGAATATAAGACCTCAGGGTCCTCATGGATTATATGAGTTCAGACTGTTCCTAAGGTTTATGCACATGAAACATAAAAGAAATGACAGTGTATATGCAAAGGAAATGAAGAGAATATAAAGCATAAAGACCGCTTATGTGATGATAGTATACGCTACAAGAACAAGAAGTAAAAGTACAAGATTACATGAAAAGTATCCGAAGATGATATAAATGAAATTGGTTACGATAAGTATATATATGAGAAATGACAAGAATCTCAGATCAAGTATATGTGTTATATGCATTTGTGGCTAAAAGCGTGGTGACTCTTAATAGAAGTCATATTCTAATTGCTTAAAGCGATCACGGTGTTCAATCCGTGTAGGTACGTAAGAGGAAACCAGAGGACAGACAACTACATCGTTGCTCAAAGGCCACATATCAATGTGCTCCACCGAAGACTCCAGTCTATTTTCAGATATGAAATTTTAGAAACCAATGTAAATATTGTAAATGCTGAACATCGCTATTCGAGTCAGATATATTTTGTAATCCGTCGCTACGTAATGTAATACAAGATAATTGTTTAACATTATATGAATATGCAAGTGTAAAGGTTATAAGTGGCGATAAAAAGAAAGATCTCACTTGATATCCTATGCCGAGTCAGCGCTGTGTTTAGTGGTATCGCAGCATCCCTATTTGGTTCTGACCACAACGGCCTGAGAAAGGGTGTCACAAGAATGCATCGTGAGCCTGTGTTTGTTTCGAAAAGCCCAAGCTTCAGGTGGCTCGAATAGAGTATATAAAATAGAAAAGCCTCGTGTTTAGTAACAATGTATTCGATGGATGTCCTGCATTTTGTATAGATGGATCATTCCGTTAAGCTACAGAGTGTCAACCCACGCAACAGTTATATCGCCTTCAACTCAGAAAGAATACCCATCGAACTCCACTAAATTTCTCAATGGAGCACGCAAAGACATACGGCTTCTTTTGATGATTGATCTCTCCTAAAGCCCAATAGACATTCAAAGAAGAAGACATGGGAGCAGAGGAATTCCACGGGTCGAAAGTAATGGAAGAGCCGAGAAAGCCGACTCGGGGTTAGAAAGCTAGATAGAGTATTAGAAGAGGTTAGATGTCCTCCCGATCGAGAGCATCATGGTGCTCTCACTATCATAGTGGTGAGGCATATGATTGGTGGAAACTATAATTAAAAGTCCAAGGATTCCAAGTCCTCGACATGGAAATTTTTCATTCAAGAATTCGTGACAAAGTATGTTATCGAGATGTATAGGATTCCAAGTGGAACAGCTTCCTAAATTTGGGCAAAGGAGCTCATCTGGTCAATATGAAAAAAGAATTTAGTCATCTTATAAATATGCACCGGACCGTCTCACCAGGCATTTCTAAGTAGTAATTTGAGGATGGACTGCATGATTCCATCAAGAGGTATTTGGCACCTATGACTTCCCTCCAAACAGTAGATTTCTATCAGTTGGTCCAAGCTGCAATGAAAGTAGAGAGACTAGAAACGAGCAACAAAGAAAGATTTCAAAAGAAGAAGTTTTCTAGAGGAGCTCATTCCTGAAAAAGAGCGCCAGAGAATCTCCACTCAATCACATAGTTCCGTCGAGGTAGATAGCGTCCAATGTAGCACGAGTACAGTAGGGGTGCTTCAGCTTGACAAAGGAGAAATTCCGCACGCCCTCATTGCCATAAAAGGCATTCGGGAGTTTCTGCGTGATATTGACAGAGGGTGTTTTCTGTGGAAGCCTCGGTGCATTTGAAAGCACAAAGGTCCCCGAGAGCAGGGGATAATAGAAGCCAACAATGAAGTGGCAGAGAAGATCCGCACCACTTCCGACTCGCGGATCGGGGTAGGGGTCGAAGGCTCATCTCAAAGATAGACGAGGAGGCATAAAGGCTCAATGTGATCGTCCCATGCCTATTAAAGACTAAAGACGAGCATATGCTAGCGAAGGCTCGTGGAGGATCGTATCGTTGTTTATACGTATATTTTCTTTATATGATATAGAGATGCATGCATTGATCGGGATCCCGGATCTACTCATTCATGTGTAATGGGGCATGTATTTGACAAAGTACCAGAAAGGAGAAATTAGCATATGACATGCATGTAACTAGTCCGCTGGGGGCACAACGTTAAGGTGAATAAGATATACAGAAATCGCTCTATCATATATACAAACTGCAGAGTTTCTACGATTTGATAACCCATTCCGGGAGTTTGACTCATTCTAGGAATGGATTGGTTGTCTAAGCACCGAGCCATCGTGGATTGTGTGGACAAAAGATCGAGTGCTGAAATGCTCGACCAAACTCGAGGTAATAAATAGTACAAGGCATTGACTGCGTAATGCTCCAATGTCATCTCCACTCGCAAGCTAGGATAATTAAGGAAAGGAAAGGATGAGACATTCTTTTTGCTTTGATACTGACTCCAAGAGAGGTCAAGTCGATGTAGAAAAGATCCCAATAGTAAGGGAATTTCCAGATGTATTCCCTGAAGAGTTACCATGTATTCCACATGAGAGAGAGGTGGACTTAGCCATGTAAATCGTACTCGTGAAATGGGTCCCTATGTCATGGGGCACCGCATGATGGCTCCAACGACGAAAGAGTTAAAGAGTCAATTGCAAGAACTTTTAGATAAAGGATTTATCCGACCCAAAGAGGTCCCCTCGGGAGCACCTGCTTTATTTGTGAAAAGAAAGATGGCACTCTACGGATGTGCACATCGACATCGGTACCAATAAGGCGACGTTGAAAACAAGTACCCATCGAGAATTGAAGATCTTTTGATCAGCTGAAAGGAGCGGGTGTCTTTTCAAAGATAGACCTCGCGATCGGTATTATCGGGCCTGAGGGTAAAGGAAGCGGATCTTATTTAGAACCCGATATGGTCATTATGAGTTTTTGGTCATGCCATTTGCCATGACTAATGCACCTGGCAAAGACCATGGACGGATGAATAGGGTTTTCGACCCTATGTGGGATCAATTTGTTAGAGCCAT
Source organism: Tetrastigma voinierianum (assembly GCA_016808115.1). Classification (NCBI taxonomy): domain Eukaryota; kingdom Viridiplantae; phylum Streptophyta; class Magnoliopsida; order Vitales; family Vitaceae; genus Tetrastigma; species Tetrastigma voinierianum. The sequence goes on from JAEQBH010000514.1 coordinate 78,726, forward strand.
AGTTTTGATGATGACTCAGTATTCCAAGGATAATGCAGATCATGCGAACAACTAGAACAGTCTAGAGACGTTAAGAGAACAGTTTATATGCTGCTCAGCAATGCATTTCACAAAGAGTCTTCATTCTAGCTTATATTAGGTCCGGCTGAGGGGTATATGAGTTTGATCCCAAGATTAGAAGCTGGTTGTGGGATTGAAATCAATTCCTCAAATGTAACCCGAGGTGAGAAGCTTGGCTTAGCCTGGCTATTATAGAAGATTTGGTAGAGAGGCTTTTCTATTATAGCTTCTCCGTCTACCAAGCATTTCCTCAGAAAGGAATAAAGTTTGAGGATGTGACAAATGTTAATATTTAACAAATAAAGGATGTCGTTGAAGCACCAAGATTGAATAAATTACCCGGAAAAGAGTATACCTTGTATAGTGCGATAAGTTTCATGCATTAGTTTAGGATGCATGTTAATGCAAGATGGGAAAGTAAGCAATATGCGTCCGCATGGCCAGCTTCACATGAACAAAATTATCCCACTCATGACTCAGAGCTAGAATGCGGGTAGTGTTTTGTTTAAAAATATGGTTACACTACTTATACGGGGAAAAGGTGTAGAGAATCTTACACCATCATAAGAGTCTCTCAAGTACTTGCTAACTCTGAAAAGAGTTAAATTTGAGACAATGGAGGTGGTCAGAGAGTTATTGTGGATTTCAGGACTCGCATCATAGACACATCCCGGAAAGGCTAATATAGTGAAATGAAGTGCTTTGTTTCAAAGATACAGTAGCAATGTTACAAAGATGCTGATTGAGATTAGGTGATGATGGAGCTTATGATAAATTTCAATTAGCTAACCCAGCTTTTAGAAAGCAAATGATTATATATGCAAATGATGCGAAGAGTTGGCGTAAAAATCTCACGTGATGGTTAGAGATGGTGAGAGAGCAATCTGAGTTTTTTTAGAGAAAGAATGGAAGTTTGTATTTCCAAGACAGATGTGCCATGATAAAGAGCCAAAGAAAAAGTTGCTATCTGAGGCTCATAATTTTGCTTATTTTAAACAGTAATCCAGGAGAGAACAAGATAAACAGAATTTAAAACAATAATATGGAGCTGAATAAAGAGATGCACCTAATATGTTCATATGTTGATCGTTGTCGCTAAGTCAGGTGTTTAAACACCTGCGCTAACAGTTTGTTAAATCCTTCCAATTCCCTCATCGGAAGTGGGATAATAACATTACTATGGATTTTGTGCTCTGCGTTTTCCCTCACACAACAAAAAACATGACTCGTTTAGTGATCAGAGATAGCTCACAAAGTCTACCCATTTTATACCGGGCCAGATTGACTATTCTATGGATCGATCGAATAGTTATAGTATGTAGATTATAACATACTGTATGCTTGTGTGTCGTTATCTATTGTGCTCTGATAGATCCGAGATTTAATACGTCAAGGTCTCCGAAAAGAATTGATACTGGGCTAGTAGCACTAAGTCAATTTTAAGATTTATGATTCCATCCGCAAACAGATGGACAATCAGAGAGATTGATCTGTGCCTTCAAGATATGTTTGGTGTTGTGTCATGGAATTTTCGAAGTTGGGATAGGTATACTCCATTGATGGAATTTGCCTATAACAATAGTTTTGAACTGGCATTGCATGGTAACTTATATGAAGCTTTGTAATGTCGAATGTAGAACTCCTCATAGCCGGGATGTGAACTGAAATGAGCACAAACCATAGTCCGCATATTATAAAAGATACAAGAGAGCACTTTATTCGACAGAGGTTGGAAGGCGGCTAATGATAGACAAAGTCGATGCCAACCTAAAGAGGAGATATTGAATACAGCTTTGAGATGGTATCTTCTTGTGTTGCATCACCATGGAGGAAAATCTAGGTTCGGGTCGAAAGGCAGCCGAGTCCAGTTCATAGGGCCATGATTTTGGAACGATTGCCCCGGTGTGGGTTTATCGATTGGCACTCCCTACGTAGTTGGCCAAATTACACGATGTGCTCTGCGTGTCGATGCTGAGATACCGTCGATGAGCCGCATACTACCAAAGGCAAGAAAATGGGCAAGCCACAAGAAGGAAGATTTGTCATATGATGAGAGCCAAAGACCATTGCCCGAGAGGTGAAACAGTTGCGTGAACAAACAAGTACTACATTAGTGAAAGTTCTCCGCAACACCACGGTATGGGGCTAGCCACTGGGAGCCACAAACCATACAGAGCACAAGATCCGCAACTCGATCAGCATGAATCTGGTATCACTTAAGGTATATTTAGACTGCAACTATAACACCCAGAATATATAACATGTTTTTGGGCATAATAAACGTAAAGGCATATTTATTTAATAAAATAAAGATAAAAACAAAAGTAGGAATATATGTTAAATTGTTATAACACAAAGATTCTATGCTATCAAGAAAATATTATTATAAATGATTTGCAAATATTATAGCTGAGTTAAATAATTAAAGATAATAAAAGATATTAATGAAATAAGGGATGAAAATTGTGTAAGAGACAAGTGGCTTAAAGGAAAGAGGAAGGAAGCTTCCTTGATTAGAAAGATAAATAAAAAGGGATAAGACTAAAATAAATATCTCATTTTCGGGTCTCGAGAAAAGGAGAGCAAACAATAACAAAAGAGAGAAGAGAGAAGAAAAGCATAAAGAAGAAGAAAGAAGAAGATTACAGTATGGAATTACTAAATTTGAGTATTGGTATGGGAATTTGAGTACGGGTACTGGGATACATGTCTCTGACTACAAAGTTTAGATACATGGTTAAGAACCCTCTATCTTGTGTATGGTTTGGGTTTAGAACTCCTAACTCCTTCTTGTAGGTTGAGTTAAGAAGAGCTTTAAGGTTCAATATGTGTGTGTTTGAGAAGGGTCCGGGCCATGCTTCAACCTTAAAAATCTCTGCTAGATCATATATAGCTTGAATCTTAGAACGGGTTTTTGAGTAAGAAATAAAGAGAATTTGGTAGTAAGTCCTTCTACAAAATTGTAGCCACATCAATGAACTTGATGTTAGGCTTTTGAATTTCTTAATTCGGACTCCTGTAGACCAAGTTATGGTCTTTTACTTCCTCGAATGTACTAAATGGGCGATGGGTCAAGCTGGGCACGCTGGTCGTCCAATGCTGGTCGCCCGCACCAGGGCCGCCAAACAAGGGTCGCCGAATGGTCGCCCAATGGGTCGCCGCAAATGGCAATGCCGCACCAGCGCGGGTCCCAATGGTCGCCAACAGTCGCCAAACGTTGTCGGGCGCGACGCTGGTCGCCCACGCGGGTCGCCCAATGGCGGCCGCCAAACAAGGGGGTCGCCGCGAATGCGGTCGCCCAACAAGGCACGCCCGGTCATGGTCGCGAATGTGTGGTCGCCCAACAATACCGTTCCGGCTCCAACAAGGGGTTGGTCGTTGCCAACAAAGTGGGTCGTCCGCGCTGGTCGCCCAACAAACCACCGGGCCAGTCAAGAACAAAGGATCGCCAACAGCTGGTCACTCGGTCAAGACTTTTACCGCATGACCTCCAACTTCTAAGGTCATATCTCCTTCGTCAACTCCGACGGCGTTCTACCCTATGGAAAGCTATTGAGTCAAGAATCTATCCATATTTGAAGAAAGATATTTAGATGTCAGACCGAGGTGTGTTAGATCGAGCTCGCTACTCAGCAGGGGCTGCCGCCTTCGTGTCGCCTCGTCAAGACTGATCGCGGCATGACCTCCTCCTCCCAACTGAAGGGTCATATCCCTTCAAGTTTGAACTCCGATTTAAAAGCCTGGACTCTATGGAGTTTCATTGAGTCATAAGAATCCATCCATTCCTGAAGAAGATATTTAGATGTTGTAGACTGGTGGTGTGTGTTAGATCAACAAGCGCTATCGGGCTTCGTGTCACCATGTCAAGGATCGGGACAGACCTCCAACTCTATTGCTGGGCCATACGTCTCCCCTTCGCTTGAACTCCATTTCGTGTGTTCTTCGACTCTATGGAAAGCCTATTGAGTCAAGAATCAATAGACAGGCTTTTGATAAGATTGAACCCATATTAGTTCTAGAAAACACGGAAAATAGTAGGCAGTATACAGGTAAACATAGTTATTTTGTATTAGAATGCTCTATTATGAATTTATAAATAACTCATAAGCATACATGGTAAGTTATAGTTATTATGTGCATAATGAGATATGAAAATGAAAAGATATGAATAAATGATTGTATTTATATATCACATATGATTACCGGTCGACAATACCTGATCGTGAATATGAGAGATATACATCGTGAAAGCATAAAATATACAAATGATCGGTTCGCTGTAACCCGTGGGAGATGCACGGGCAGCGCGAGTTAGGAAGAATAAGTCTCGCGCAAAGATATCAGTTATGGTCTGAAATCGGGACCCTGTGGGTCAATGACATAGATCCCGTTGCTATCGTGGCCCGTAAAGGGCTCGCCCGCGCCGCCTCCGGCCCTCATGATAGTCACCGGCTCCCATCGGATGACACTGGGGCAAGTATTATATTGCATACTACGGCTCCCTCATGGATCACTGCTTACACAGCGAATATAGCACCCGGTCCTTCATGGATTATAGTATTCGTGATTCACTCCTGCAAGGTTTATGCAGTGCATATGAAACATAAAAAGAAATGATGTGTATATGCAAAGGAAATGAAGAGAATATGGGAAGCATAGCACCGTTTATGATTTATAGTATACGCTATAAGAATAAGAAGTAAAAGTACAAGATTATAATACGAAAAGTATCCTCGGGAAGATGATATAAAAATGAAACCGGTTATGATAAGTATATATATGAGAAATGACAAGAATCAGATCGTTATATGTGTTATATGCATTTGTATAAAAGTGTGGTGACTCTTAATAGAAGTCATATTCCCACTGTTAGCTAATACTTTGTACTCAACTAGGTAATGCAAGAGGAAACCAGAGGATGTGACAATCCACATCAAGCAAATAAAGGCCACACACATCAATAGGTGCTCTCACCTGGAAGACCTTTTAGGTTCATTTTGTATATGAAATTTCAGAACTAATGTAAATATTTCAGAAATGTTGAACATTTCCATATTTGGAGCTTCAGATATATATTTTGTAATCACGCTGCGTAATGTGTAATACAAGTTAATTGTTTAACATTATATGAATATGCAAGTGTAAAGGCACAGGCATGATAAAAAGAGTGACTCCTCACTCGACATCCGGCGCCGAGTCAGCGCTAAAGTTTAGCAGTATCGAGAACTCCGATTTGGTTCGACCAAACAACGGCCCTGATCGAGAAAGGGTGTCATGCTGACTGTTCCTTAGTGTTATTGTAAAGACTAATTCCTTTCAACAGCCAGCTTCAAAGATCTTCAACTAAAGTCCTCGCTAGCAATGATGTCAAAACTTGTTGAGACTAAAATGATGTATATAGGAAAAATATGGCCAGAGAGTGAATGTGGTAATACTCAAAAACCGATTTGAAACAAAAGTAAGCCGCCGTGATCGTGGTGCGAATGAAAAGTATTACCAACATCATCCCCTTTCCGCAAGGCGCGCATATTGGTCATGGCTGCTAATAAAGTGACCTAAAAGTTCGGATATCGCACCCACAAGAATTGAGGTTCTCTTCTAATCGAATTTTGATCATCCCGACATAAGGCCTCTTCTTCACTGTGGTATTTGTAGCAACCGGGGCCAGGATGTGGAAGAAAAAATCAATTCTTATTGAAATAAAAACTTATTTAAAACTAATCCTAAAATCTACCAAATAAACAACTACTTTAATTCCATTAAAGGTATGAAAGAGGCACTAGGATGGGGATAATTATTTACAAAACAATTCAGATTTCTTAAAAGCGAACATTTGTGGGAGTCGAATGTCGGATTTGTCTAAGAGCATAGTATAGTTGATTTCTCCATATACACCATACATTTCATTAATTAGAGATCCATGTTCCTTCGTGACATGAGTCTAATCAAGCATTTGTAAAATATAATCCTTTTTTCAGATCTGATATTTTCATTTCACACCCAAAATCTTAGATCAAGAATTTTTACCCCTATGGGATGATAATGCAAGCCTCCAATGTGGTCTATACTCCTCAGCCATCGGGTCTGGTCAAAGTTCTGTGCGATCTCCTGATTAGATTCATGCTAACACTTAGATCGAGGTCATTCTATAATTTGAGGTGAGACCTCTAACATTAACCGATACATCACCTAACAATCCTCACACCATGAGTAAATTCATGATTCATCATACTCAAAGTTAATTAGTTTCACATAATATTAGTCTAACATGCCCCTAAGTTATTGTTTCTTACTTCCTCAAGAATCTCCATCTCTGCGGTCAATCGAGGACCTCTTGGAAATCGGGGAGTAAAGATACAACTCTTTTTCTCAGATAAGCCACAATATTCACACTAGCACACACACACCATGAACAATACCAATTATATTTAGTATCTAAACCCACAAATAACTGAATGAGAATCAGTAAATCTAAATGTTCAACAATTAATCCCCCACCTCTAGTTGGGTGTTTAATACGTTATATTACTGATTCCAATCATCACCAATCAATAAAAAGCAAGGAAGTAAAGAAATCAAGAAACAAGGATAGAGAACAATCCGCATTGAAGTTTCACCTTTTGTCCGGGAATAATAATGAAATCTAAATCTCTGTTATACAACACCGAAATCTCTTCAATAGAAATAAAAATATGCTCTAAAACTACTCTAAGATCTATTAAAAATCAAAATCTACAACAAAACGAAGAAAATGGCGCTTTGTATAGAGAAACCAAAACTGAGAGGTGTTCTCTCCCACTCCTTGCTCAAACCGTTTTAAAAACGAGTATTTATAGTCTTAGGTGAAATGGGCTTGAAAACAAATCACGTGTACACTTTTATGTGCTTCCGGTCACCTGAATGGCCAATGTCTATACCAAGATTTTTTGTGACATAATAATCTCTGTATCTTCAAAGTAAAACTCTATCTCGACATTGCTCGCTTGTTAAAAAATCTCCTGGCTTCTTCTCGCGACATAGTAAAACTCTATCACAACAAAGTTTGCCTTAGATCTTGTTGAGACAGAACTCCTCGTCGCGACATAATAAAATTATTCGCACAAAGTCCACTTTCTGTCTGTTTTTGGCTAAGTAGCTGACATACCGAGCTTTCTTGTTGGCATTAAAGCGAACTCCGTCGTGAACATAATAAAATTTACTAAGTAAAACAAAGTCTTTTCCTCACTGGTTTTTCTTCTCCACTTATAGTGGTTATAACTTCTTTATTTTTACTCGGATTTGGGCATGTGATTTGTCGTTGGAAAGCTCTTTGAATGTAGAATGAAACAAAAAGTGGATTTTAGCTATTTAATGCTCCAGATGATACAGAAAAGTTCATCTTCCAAATGATGCATTGTGAGACACCTGGTTGACTCATCTTTTGGAATTATATTGCATCTTTTCTTACTAAATCACTTGCTTTCCATCAAAAATCCTGAAAAACCAAGTTTAGAGGAAATGTTATGAGTTTTACATGAATATGGATATAAAATACTTAAAATAGTACGTGAAATGAACTCAAAACAAAGATGAGTTTTACACTCACGCTACTATGGTCACGCTTTTGATCCTTTGGCAGCATCCTCGCCTGTTAGTCTCCTTCTTTTTCGGGTTAAATGCCCAAAGTGCTCCTTGCTCCACTAATATGTTAGGATGCACATGCCGCTTTATTATTTTCCAAGAAAAGATCACTCCACTAAAATTTTTGGATACGGTTAGAACTGAGCTTCCTCCGCCTACAAAATGTGAATTTTAAAACCATGATGAGAAAAATGTTCTTTGTTACCATTTAGGAGAATTAGGAATGGAGAATGGTTAGAGTTGAGTTTGGGAAGGATCTCAACCTTCGCTTAAGAAGCATGCACTCTAGTCCAGGTTGCAGAGGGCAAGATTGAGACGTGCACCTTGGAAAAAAGAAGATGAGTTCCCCCTTGTCCAGGTAAACTTTCATCCCATGTAACCTAGATCCAAAAGACCATGTTTAGAAATCCAAGAAACAAATCCTGAGCTTCTTCTCTAGTCTAAGTTTTCAGGTATGGTTATTTCTCCTCAAGACTGGGATCTAATTGAAATCATCATACTCACCATGGTTCCTCCCTCCAAGTCTACCACATTTTTGATTCAGTCCTACCATAGATATTTCTTTTTACGTGTAGTTCGGGGCTGCCATAACACTGTGAGAAGCCACAGTATTATCATTTTGAAATTATTTTTGCATGGATAAATTATGATGCGTGTTCGAGGGGATACAGAGATCAACACACTCTTCCAAAAACAACCAAAATCTCCGCTCATAGCTGGAGAGCTTCTACTCTGATCCAATAATCATAGCCAACTCTCTTGCATATATATCATTTTTGCAAGTTCACCGCATTTTGCTTCAAATCCGGTGCCTAGTATTGTTTCAAGCAAGGCTCATGTCTGATAAAGATGTTCGTAGAGTTATGAGGAAGCATTTTGAGGTCAGCTCTACTGGTAATTCCAAATTAAAACTTTCATTAATAACAAACCGATATATTTTGGCCATCACGCATACATGCACATTGTTGCCAACTCGCTTGCAAAACCTTATCAATCTCCTGGGTCACCTCACCTTAATACCTCTCCCTGTGGGGAAAGTCATGCCATCACTACTGGGCACCTCCATTCCAATTGCATATAATGGATGTAGTGTGTTTTTGAGATACTCATCCCTTCTCATCTTTGCAACTCTTCCACTAAGGAAGTTCCGGTCCTTCATTTCTCCTACAGAGGATCCCGAAAGTGTTCTCCAAATGGGATGGGCCATTCTCAGATATCAAGGGAGGTTCATTGATGATAGCAAGGTTAGGACGGTTTTATGTGGACTCATTCTTTCTTCTCAAAGGTTTGACTTGGCTGATCCGCATACCTCACCCGTTTCTCGCCGTCTAATGCTGCTGATTCCTCTTCCTCCCTCGGGAACATTCCCTTCCCTCTAAAATATCCTTCCCTTATTCCTCTCAAAGGCACTGTATTCTCCAATTTCCTTATCAGTCACACTTTACTGCTTAAAGTTTGACCTTCACTGGATTGTGACCTAATATGGAGGAGTTTTTGTATTTGTACATTTGCTCTCTTTCTTTTTTGCTCGATGCTGTTTGACTTGCATTTGAGTTTTCCATTTGTATTTCATCATTTCCTTCATTATGATCCTTCCATAACCTTATATCTTCTCCAAGATGCCAAATATTTCGAATACCTAACCCTCTTCCATAAAATCTTTTGTGATTGTTGTTCATTTTGAGCCCTCGTTCTTTGTTGCCATGCCTTTTCTTTAATGAGTCCAAATGGTTCTCGTCGCTTGAGTGATCGAACTCGGATTTGTCTCTTAGCCAACATCTATGGCTCAAGTCCTCCACTATCTCTTGGGTTATTGCCCATCCCTCCCTTTCCCCTGCCCGCCCCCGTACTCATCCCTCGGCCCCGATTCCCCGTCCCTTTCTTTCGCTGTTCCACTCTGGTCGGAATGTTGTCGCTTAATTTCGGGCGGGCAAGTTTCCTTCCCGTGACTGCAGTGTGTGTATTATTGAGCTGATAATCTCGAAACAAACCAACTCCGTGATCCCCCCATACCCAACTTCCCCGATCCTTCTTAGTTTGAACTTTGAAACCAATGTGGAGGTCTACTTCAACACATATACCTCCCCGCATAGTGCCCACGCATATTGTACTGGCATTGTCCACCGACCGCTTCCCAATTTTTGTCCCACCCTCATCAAGAACTTGTAGTCAAAATATTTTATTGGTAACATGGTAACGCACCTAGGACTAAGACTTCAAAGAGTTCCGGTTAGGATCAAATTGCTGCTATCAAGGTAATCGTGAGGTAGGTAGCAAGACATTCGCCTTCACTTGGCATAGTCGTAGTCATTCTCGTATGAAAACTTGGCTAGAAAGAGAAACCACTATAGTGGCTACAAGTTCCTGTATAGAAGCTTCGTCCCCATAAATCGTTTATCTTCCCAAAGCATTAGGTGAGACAGGTTATAATTCCTATACTACTTCCTAGTAGTTTAATGATCAGAGTTTTCTTCTAGGGTAATTAGATTCTCAATCTTTTCCTCCTTGAAAGTCCGACAAGGAGTCTCACAATTCTCATCTTCTCATCTTCATCTTAACCTTTGTCTTCCTCATCGTCGGAGATCAAGTCTTTATCCAGATTCTCTAATCTCTCCGTCTCCAGCGCTCTCTCCTCCTTAAAGGAGACCTAGTGAAGGTACTGTCCATCGTTGTCACTTCAACATTTGCAGGTTTGCACTCGCTTGTTATCATCGATCACCCTTCAGCATCCCGATAAGTAAATCTTCTTCTTCCTCCCAGCTCTGCATACACGGTCTCTCCTTTCTGGGGTGCTCTCCATTTGACCCTAAAACACTATATTCTTTCTAATCCTATTTACGCTATATTTAGCCAGCACACACAACCAACTTGTTTAATCCCTGAATCTTGACAACCAACCAATCGCAAAGATTGTTTAGGTTTTAAGGAAGAGTTACTGGAAAAATAATATATATATTTTTTTAACCCCTCTCCTCCCCATGTCCAAATCTTCTTTTAATCTTTTTTTTACGTCTAAATCCAACCTAATTAGGCCAGGATTATTGGTAATAATATTACAAACTTGTAGATTGATATATTCAAGATACAAATAGCTAAAAACCATACATAGTGAAATAATATTTAGGTTAATAGCATAATAACCGGCATAAACCTATACCTGATAATATAGCCGACTATAATAATCTGTGGATCAGCCAACATAATACTAACACCATCACTTTAATATCTTGAATCGATCAGATTCTTCTGCTTTGTCCGACCACTCCAGCAATACAAATAAAATGTCGAATAAAGACGATGCGAACACACTAACACATCGTGACAAACCTGTGTTTTATAAGAAGAATAGGTAATAATCCCAGGTTGCTTATCCTAATCGGACAAATCTCAGAGCTGATTTTTAATTAAACAAAGAAAAACATCACGTACGCTTCGATTCATATAAAATATCAAAATAAATAATTGGTTTTCACCCCCGTTTTCAAAGTTTCAAATTGTATAAAACGTAAAAATTTTCTACCTATCAAACATGACATAAAACACTCATTGGATTTGGCTCTTTCAGTTGATGTACGCTGCACGCAAAGATATGGACGGTTTGTCGAGATATAGTGGTTTGGTTCTCTTTAACAAAAGATATGTCAAATTTATTACTAAGTGCCTGTGGTAGGTTGACATAAAAGTGGAGATAGAAAGAAAACTGGAGTGATTCCAAGTATCACGTAAGACACAAATTTTAGCACTTTAATTTCTTATGATTTGGATTTACATGCTACCAAATTTTTTATTCAACACTATGGGTACACTAATTAATGAAGGAGATTGAAATGGGTCCATTCTTATTTTTTATGCAAACATTTCAAAAGTAATTTCGAAGATAACTACTTGAAGTTTTGTTAAAGTTGATCCACCAAATTCATTCAAGCTTGGACTAGCGTGTGGTACCTGATGCACACATCCTCACCCTTGGGAAAAGTATGGTTTTTTTTTTTTTTTTTTTTTAATCTAGTTGTTTTTGAGACATGATCGAAAAGTTGTTTTTGGGTACCATAACACATCAAAACTAATTTTTATGTTTACTCTCTGGTGGCGACCACAAGCGATTTAAATTTACTATAAAACACTCAAGTATATTCTGAAGACTTAAACTCAAAACCACTAATTAAGTTATGAAAAACCCAAACCATTTCATCTATATGTTCGATGATCAAAGGTTATTTTAGACATCCTTTTAAGTTTCTTTACATGAACACAAAGGAAGCCATCATTGAATCGAAAATCTGTTAATATTTTTATAAATTTATTTTTTTCGCTTAAAATTGAATAATTTCTTTTATAGGTGCCTCCAACAATTTTTTATTAAAATAATGAATTTTATAAATAAACATCATTTATAAAGGTGTTGTGTAATTAGGTCAGAATCAGAGTTGATAATATAGTCAACCTGGTCGATCAACTTCTTACTTTAACTCATTTTTAGAGGATGAATAAATTTAAGATCGAATAAAAAACGAGTCAATTTGACCAATTGCTTTAGCCTATGAGACTGTTTTTTTAAGTAACTAACTTAGTAATTAAGAGATTTTCAAGGATTCATATATATAATTTGATATTTTAACTATTTCTTTTGTAACATAGAGGTTTTAAAAATAATAATAATTATAATATGATTAATATATTAAACTTTATTGTTTAAAAACTATTTTCTTTTCAATTTCTAAATGTATATTTTAATATAATTTATATAACTTAATTTAATATTTAAAATATCTTGTATAAAAATTCTGAATTGCATTTGAATTAAATAAATTACATTTTAATATTAAATATATTTTTATCTCATTAATCTTATTTTAAATATTTACAATTTCATTTTTGTTATCCTTTTAAATTTTTATTCAATCATATATGTTTTTTTTTTGATAAAAATGAAGTTGTAATAGTTTATAAATTAAGTTAAATTTAATAACTAAATTATCAAATATATTTTTAAGAAATAATTTTATTACTTAAACTAGTGTTAATAACAAAATGTGTTATTTTACAATAATTAACAAAAAATATATACTAATTTCTTTCCTAATATGATTATATCTTTTAGCAAGATGAATTTTCAAACAAATAGGATATTTCATTTTTATACGGCTGAGATGCATTTTTGGAAAAAATATTTTTTTATTCCAAACATAAATGAAATTTATGTTGTTAACATTCTAAATTGAGTAATAGTAGATAATAATAAATCAACACCATCGAGGATATATATATTTCTATCACAATCACATGTTAATATTATATATAAGGAGACAGGGATGAATAGGCATATGAGATTTCATTTGATACTTTGGAGTTGTATATGTTATTGAATTGTTACTTTATTGTTTGGTACTATTTAGCTAGTTAGTTTGGTTTTTATTAGAAACGGTGTTAACATTATTTATTGTATGTTTGTTTTCTTATTATTATATTGTTTAGACTCAATCATTTTATATTATTATTATTATTATATATTTTGCCTCATGTTATTTTATTGAAAAATGATGAATTTGTAAAATTAATTTTTAGCATTTTAAGGTTTTGGTGCGTTTTAACCCGTTTTTATTAAATCGCGCATGAGTTGAAACGCGGTAGAAAACGCTTTCGAATAGAAATGGACTTGGGGTGCTCGATCAGTTTTTAGCTTTACATCAAGAACAACACTCTGAAATAGGACTTTGGGTCCACGGTTGGTAGTCACCAATAAGAATTACTTGTCGTCACCAAATCAATGAACTCCGTGACTAAAACTTATTATCGTGGTTTTATGAAATCGTGACCAAGCGTCACAATAGTAGGCACATGCAAAGGTTTTAGTCACGGTTTCCTACTTGATTGTGATAATATGGTCCATTTTTTGTCACGATCATAGCAAAAACCATAACCAAAAGGCGAGGACGGTAAGCTGGGGATACTTTTAGTCACAACGAATGGCAGAGTGGCTAAAGGGGTACCTTTGATCCATAAAATCGTTTGGTTTAACTCTTTTGATCATAAAAGCGACATTGTTGAAAATAGGATGGATGCATATATTGGTATACTTTTTCAGCGACTTTGCTGATGACTTCTGGCACTCAGCGATCACGGATTACAGTTAATCACTCATACGCGAATTGGTAAAAACAACTCTTATTCTGCATTTATAATTTAAGTGGTTCTATAGAAATTATCTCTTAGTTTCATTTTAAGTGAAACACATGTTATAAAACAAATAACATACAGTGTCAATTACCAATGCGATGCTATATATATATATTCAATAAAATAAGTACAATTCGTTGAAGTCATGTAGCTATGCATTTTCATATGCACTAAATCATTCAAATCACAAATCGTTTTTTTCCATCTCGTATCATTTGCATTTAGCCCTTATCCGAATTTAACACCATGATTTAGGTTACTTGGACCATGATCACGACCTGATCTCTTTGGGTTGCAAGCGGTATATATATATACTCGGTTGGTGTACACCTACAAATCTTGTCCCGTGACTACGAATCGGGTATACCCATAACCAATAGTTTGTTCGACTCTTATTGGTATACCAATTTATCCTTAAATTGAATTTAATAGTTAACATTCTGATAAGGGCATTCAAATCATTTTTAAGGAAAATATGAAAGTACATAATATGTATTTTTATACAAAAATAAATCATTTTCAATACTCCATGCAATTTTTATGTCATTCTAATTGCAATCAATCAATTTCTCCATTTATTAACTTAAATCAACTTGCAATTCATTTCTCAATTACATTTGCATCAAATCAATTTAAAACAATTCAACATACAGATTCAGAAACATTTGGGGCTGGAGTTAAATAATGAAGAAGGTGTAAGAACAAACCAAAAAGCTTTGCACTTTGATTTAATCCCATCGAATCTGAATCTCAATTTGGGTTTTCTGCTCGTCAGCCACATAATTACATGCAATTAAGAACAATATTATTTGTGGGTGCTAAGTGATTTTTGAGGTTAGGGTTGATTTTCGGAGCTTATATCATATTCTTCTCATTGGCAGCCAAGGTTAAGATACAAGCCCGGTATGATTGTTGATTTCCCAAAACTTTAATGTCCACATAACAAAATACTAAAATTTTTGCCCTGCCTTATAATCATTTTCCAATAGTACTCTTGATCAACTAAACCATCTAAAGGAAGATTAGAGTTAAAACCTCGAAACAACCAACACCACATAAAGGACCGTTATTTTCAAATTTTGTACTCTTTAGGCTTTATTACCCAAAAGTATTCAAACAGTCTTCAAAAAATTATAAAACTCTCAGGTTTAGTGGTTATATATCAGATGGCATTAACGAAAATTTTCGATTTAAAATTAAACTATACAGGCCGCAATATATAAACACAAAGAGGGCAAAACAACATGCTGTTTTTTAGGACAACACGTACCTTTAGAACGTGTCATCAAAACCAATTCTAATGTTATCCAAAATTAACTTCAAACATTGATTTGATTAGCTTAGACCAAGGCCTAACCAACCCCAAGCACCCAAAATCAGATTATAAACCAATTGATACAGTTTTTAACTTTAACATCTAGACTACTCTAATTTGTAAAATTGAATCTGCACATAACTCTACTTTGATGGAGTTGGGGCATTTTGGGTTCTAAATTCTTACACTTCCACAGTAAATTATTCACAAAGTGCAGTTTGCGCCGTAATTTTTGAATGTTTCAAGTGGATGAGTGAAACTCATTTTATGACGATACACCACAACTACTCTCAAACGGGGCATGCCATGAGCTACGAAAACTCACCTTTAAGCCCATTTTTTCAGGGCCTTAGTGCCACCATAATTTGCTCGTCCCTTCTATACATTTGTAAATCTACCTCTTATGGTTCTTTACCAATTAGAATCACTTAATTTGGTTGATTATAACTTAATCTATAGCCAAAACAAGAACATGAATTTTGACAAATTTTTGACAACAATTCCTTTGAAAACCAAACATTTTCCTTTACAAACACTCCTCAAACCAATACCAAACTTCATTACCAGCAAATACAAAAGCACGCTTTTATCCACATTTGGGGTTTTCCCCAACCCAAACACAAGAGAAAAGGGGTTAGGGTATAGTTTATTACCTTTGAATCTCTTAATTCTTCAACATCAAGCCTTCCTTCTTCTTCTTGATCACTTGGAAACCATAAATGGGAAGATCTCCCACCAAAACCTTGGTTTTCTCTCAACCCTAGCTCTCTTTTCTCTCCCTTTGCTCTCCAAGAACGAAAATGCACAAATGTGCCTTATCTTGGGCCATTTGATTCTTATCTCATTTAATGGTTAAGGCCTCGTTTGACTTCCTATTCTTTGGCTTTCAAAATAAGTCCAATTTCTCTTTGTTTTTTTGACATTTAAGTCTTCTATTTCACTTCATTTAACTCACATTAGCATTTAAACTTATTCTATTTTTTGCCCTTAGGTCCTCATTTTACAAATTCCAAATTTGCCCTTTCCACTTGGGTAAATTCCAAGTTGTATATAATTTTTAGTTCTTAGGATTAGGGGTCTCCAGTAATTTGGGTGTGGAGAAATGAGGCCTTAGGCAGAGTTGGACACGGCTTTAGGCTGGATTAGGCCGGTCAGCAGCAGAACTAGAAAGAACCCCAAGGCGTGGCTCAACCCACAAACCCCCCGAACAAAACTGAGGCTGATAAGCCCGTCTCTCCCCCTTCCCCAGGCCCGACCTAGAGAAATGAGGACTTAGGCCGAGTCGAGACTGGAGCAACAGAAAATTTTAAGGTCCATGGCTCGGATCTGAGGGCCCCAACAAGACAAGCATGTCGAAGCCCATCTCCCCACTTTCCACGGGTCATGTGGCGGATTGGTGAACTACCCCTCCACCCCTTTCCCAACGGTCATGTGGCCCAGTTTGAACCTTTCTACTTTTTTTTCACTTCTTTTTGCTCTATAAATACTACACATTTTGTTTCTCATTTTCATCAAATTAGTCTTTAATTTCTCATTTTCTCTCACAAGTTTACTCAATTTTCTCTCACATTCTTTAATACTTCATTTTCTTCCATTGTTCTTCACTTCTTCATATTACATGATATTATTGGTAGTGCAAAATTAGCAAATCAAGCATGGTGGAAACTCAATAATTCGATTTAAAATTCGACTTTGAACATAGGTAATTAATATTTCTCCTCGTTTACTTTCTTTATTTGTTTGTTACATTTTATTTTGATTTTTTGTATAATATTTTATTAATAATTTTAATATGGATAGTGCATGTACATCTTCATCTAATCCATGTGCATCATCAAGCAAAAATTTAGTTCAAATATGAAATTTTTTGATAGAATAGAAATAATTTTAGAAAATAATAAAAAAATAAAAAATGTAAAATTTATGTAGCTTCTTAGTGGATTGGGATCGAGTCGGGCCTGAAGTCATCTAAAAAGGCATGTAAATAGTGTGAAATTTAGCGTAATGTAGATATTAGAAATTATATGCAATTAGGTAAAGATGGATCATGGAAATGCAAAAAATTTCTTATGATGAGTCTGGGTGTGGAGTGAGAAGAATGATTGATTACGTAATAAAATTTGAGAACGGCCTTTTAATATGATGGAAGCGTGAATATTGAAGCAATTCAAACATTGATTAATCCTCAATTCAAGGTTGATTAAGAATCTTGTTAAAGAGGTATGAAAAAATTTCAAACAGAAAGAGAAATTTTAAAAAAATATTTTGCAAATTTTGAAGGAAAAATTTGTTTAACATTTGATATTTGGACATCTTTAATGCATAGAGGTTTTTTGTATTACTACTCATTATATAGAGAGTGAATAGATGTTAATTAAAAGAATATTTTCATTCAAAACAATAAATACTCCACATAATGGTAAAAATATATGAAACTTGTATATGATGAAATTATAGATTTAGGTATTGATAAAATATTTACAATAACATTAGATTATGCTTCTAATAATGATCTTGACAATACAAAAATTAAGATTTTGGCAAAAGAGAGGATCATGCAAAGTATTTCACGCGTGCGTTGTTGTTACTTTTATATTTTAAATTTAATTGTAAAAGATGGATTAAAAAACAAGTTGATAATACATTAGAAAAATTAGAGGAACTTGTGCATATAATATTAATTGTTCCCAAGCAAAACATGAATTATTTTTTTATTGTTGCAAAATTGTAAATATGAAAAGAAAAAATATAAGTTTAGATATACCAATTAGATGGAATTCTACTTATAAGCTTTTACAAAATATTACAAAATATAAAAAGGTAGTACAATTATAAGAAATACTGCTATCCCAATAATAATAGTGATGTAGATGTTAATGTATTAAATGATTATGATTGACGTATTGCGTACGCTTACGAGATCTTTTGAAATTTTTTTAATCTTTGACAAATATTTTTTTGTGCGTGACGTATTATCAAACTCACATCGGGTCATTATGCAAATAGCTAGTATTTATATGGTCTTACAAAATTATTTAAGTTATGAAATTTTTAATGATACAATTTTTGCAATGATAGAAAAATTAAAAAATATTGGGGAGAAATACCTTTGATTTATTATATTGGTTTAATTGTGGACCCTAGATTAAATTTTGATACTCTAAATAAATGGTTGCAAGTTATTTACAATGAAGATAAAATAAAAATTGAAGAAATTAAAAATGAATTAAATTCATTACTATATATTTTATATAATATTTATAAAGAAAAATATAGATATATTAGTTTGATAAATCATCATCCATGACAAACTCACCAAATCATTTTATAAAAGCCCTTTAGAAATGTTTAAAAGTATAAAAAAGATAACAACTAGTTCTCCAAATAATACAATCGATATAGATAGATATTTTAGTGTAGAAACAATTCCATTTGAAAACAATGAAGATTTTGAAATTTTAGAATGGTGGAAAAAAACAACAAATAAAATACCCTATGTTATCTATTATTGCACATTGTGAGACCCCGGAAAATCCAGATTTCCTAAGGAAGGATAAAATGGTAATTTCGGTCAAAATCCGAAATTTTTCTAGATCTCGGATGAAGAAACGGACTTCATCGTTGGAATGGAATCTGCATGAAATCTAGCTACCACGTCGAATTTCGTCAGATTAGAACGATCGGAATTCCGCGTTTTTGAGGCTGCGATATAGGGATGCATGACGCAGCGCGTTTGGGTGGCGAGGCGCCATGTGTCGGTGTAGATGCAATCAATCTTGAGCCCAAGTGTGGTCATGGGTGACACATGGCATGATGCCATTAGAGAAATCTCAAGTGTGGTTGGATAAGGGATAAAAAGGTGTAATCTCTGACCAATAGAAATATGACATGTGGCATTGAGAGGACTTTTATAGCGTCTGATAGCGACCAATGCGGTTTGGGGAAGGAGGGGAGACCCAGCAGAAGAGATGGAGAAAGAGAGGGTTTTTTAAGGGAAATACCTTCTACAGAATTGGCAGGACGTCGGTTTCGAGCGGCAGTGCTCCCACGGCGAGACTACGGCGTGGATGCCCAGGTTACTGAGGGGTTTAAAAGCTCGGGAAATGTAAACTATACTGCCTTCTTTTGCTTAAGGGAGTAAATGTAATGGATGAAGGGGACTGTTGAGGTCGGAAGGCCGTGGTTTAGGTCCAAGAATTTGGGCCAAGTGAAGAAAATCTTTAGAATGGTTTTGGGCAGGTCACGATTTGTTTGCGTGATTGTGTGATGTTGTGTTATTGCCATGAGTAAATAACATGCGATTGTGATTTTGTGGGGCGGTTCCCGAGGCAAGCTGGGATTGTGCAACCAGCTAAATGTGAGCTAATATTATGTTATTGTTGTAAATTTAATAACATGATTTATGGAATTATTTATGTTAATATATGCATGAGTGATATATTAGCATGTGTTGAATGTTTTGGTGTGTCATTGCATTGCACTTAGGTGGGGGGGTAACCCCCAGTAGGGAAGTGCACTGCGGGCATTGTACCGTCGTGGAAATATATTTTCAGGTGAAGACGCGTGGGGATGGGGCATCGGGTTTAGAGAGCGAAGAAGCGGCGAAGATGGCATGCGCCTTGTATTTTGCAAGAATTTTGAACCCAGACCACAGGTTACGTATAAGTGTAATAAATAAAGTGGACAAGTGTAATTAAATCATTTTTAGTATAAAATATACATTTATGAGTATGATGTGTAGGCCCAGTGGCCATTTTTGCACTGCAATTATGGGTCTCGTGAAGAGACACGTAGATTTCCGGGTGACGGGTAGTCAACGGACACCCCGGGATTTGGGGCGTCACACACATGATGTATTAATCGTGCTTGTGAAATTAGTTGTATCGGGGCACGCTTTTATGCGAGATTAGATAGTGGTTAGCAAGCGTGTGGTATCACTTGAAGCAATCGGCGGTGAGTGTTTAAGAGATTGGAATTTAGCGGACGAGATTGCGGTCGTGTTCGAAGGCTGGTAATGACGTCTGAAGAGCAAATTTATCAAAACATGAATGTATCCATGATAATTCCCTGTCACCAGAAAATAGTGATTAAAATATTTCGTTAAATGTATATTGTATTTTTATTTTCTTATGGTTGAAAAGTACAAATGATTGATAAATAAGTAGATTAATCGAAGCCACTGAGATTGGGATGTGCTATTTTATAGTGATATAAACTTTCATACGGTTTCAAATGTAATTATATTCGATGGATAAAATTTTAAATGAAGTATTTTTATTTTGAATTTGTTTTTAAGCTTACTTTTTATTTTTATTTAACTTTTGAATACGATTTAAATAAAAAAGCCTGCTTTAAGTCGGAGGGGTTGACTTTTAGAGCGCCGAGCCTACGGGCGGGCCTAAAGGTATGAATCGGCGGCTTTGTCGGGCGGGGCGGGACCTCATGCGCACGGCCCGACCCTTCTTAAAATGGGCTTGGCGGGGCTTGGCTTTACTAGGGCTTGGGTCGACTTTAGCCGTCGGGCCGGGCGGATGAGGCGGGCCCGAGATCCTACTTAGGATTTAAGAAATTCAAAAAACTGTTCCATTTACTTTATTTTATACCCTAAACACATAATAATAAAAAATATATATATCATAAAAATACTAGGGTATTTTGGAGCGTTACACTATTAGCTTTGTTTTCTAGAGATATCCTATATCAATTAAAAAGTAGCATATCACCTATATAGCTACTAGAAACACAATAAAAGTTACTAAAAATGAAGTATTAAATTAGATATAACTCATAAATATGATTTTATTTGAAGATGCGTATGAAAAGATAAACTATATGAAAAAAATATCATTATGTTTACCTTTGCCTCGGGTGTGCCCCAAAAGTTAATGAACCACCTTCATTCATCATTTGATAAGCGTGGAGGTTTGTGGCGCAATCTCTCTTCATTTGTATTATAAGGGTCATAATACTTGGCCTTCATCTTATTTCTTTAACTTATGAACAGATTTCCACAATATGAAATAATGTAGATCTTGTATGTTTTATCCATTTCATAGTTTTTCCTATATTTCATCAAAAAGTCATATATAATTAAGAGGTTTCATTTTCAAACAATAACATTACAATTTAGATGAATAGTAATTGATATACCAATATCAAGGCTCAAAGCTTTTCCTTTACAGTTTTACTAACGTGATGTCAATCTTGGACTTTGATTGGTACATTGTGTTGAGATTGTACCAATGTCCCCATGTAACTAGAAAGTCTTTCGAATTGTCATAATAAATAACTTGGCCTTTTATATTGAAATGTGTTAAATTTTTTTCTCCAAGTTTCATGCCAAGTAAATCCAAGTTACGTGTTGGGCTCTATGTCCTCTTTTTGCTAGAGGAACATTCTAAAAGTAAGAATGAATTATAAGAAACATAATTTATTCCCTTATATAAAATTAAATAATCGATTTTCATTATTTGAGAAATTACATATATGTAAACACAAATATCATAAGTAAAGCTAAGAATAATTATCTTAAACACTTCCGATTGACCGATATCTAAGGACAAAATCACGGAACTAGTAAGTAGTTCGCAGTGGTTGTAACTACATGTTACATTAATAGATTGTCAGAGTCATCCTCACCAGAGTATACGTACTCTTCCTCTTTGATGAGACATTTCCTATATAATAAAGTAATTTATAAAATGAAATATAAATAAGTTACATAAATAACATGGAATAAATTACAACGTATATATCAAATAATAATATATATTTATGTGCTTACCAATGGCCATTAACTACATCATCTATATCCTCATCATGAATAAATTTATTATCTCGATCAATAATGTTTCTTTGTCGTGATAGTAGAATATCTATTTGGACAGTTTCTCCTATAATATCACTTCTTTCCTAATTGATTAAATTATTCTCAACTAAGTCATGCACATCATGTTGAATATGAAGTGTTATAAGCTGTTGATATGACTCTGCATCATTAGTAGATACTTCTTGGTTCATATCATAAACCCTTCGAGTTTGTATTTCTACAACAGCGTGTCGATTTTCCTCATTTGAATTTTGAACATAAAAGACTTGTTTTGTTTGAGATGCAAGTACAAATGGTTCATCTGTGCATATGGTACATTCAAAATTCAAACACGTGAATCCATATTCATCCTTCTTTATCCTCTTTCCAATATTGATTACATCTCACCAGTTACACTTAAATAAAATAACTCTATTTCCACTAAGGTAATGTAACTTAACTATGTCAATTAGCACACCATAGTAAGAAATATGACCAAAAATTGGGTTCGTGTCTCTTTTGCAAAAACTAGACACCTGCGATTACAATGCTTTCCACTATTTTGATTCTTTTCCGGCTCGTTCTCTTGTGTGAAATTTGAACCCATTAATGATGTATCCTTTATAAAAAGTAACTGGTGTATTTGGTCCACGAGCCAGTGATAGCATGTGTTTAGGAACGACACCTTCATGTCGCATTTGTATAACCTATCGATTCAAATATAAGATTATAAAACATACATGTTTATTAGATAATATGAAAATGTATATAGTAAATATACTCACATGTTCTTCAAACCAACTAATGAATTCTTTTGTGTGAATCAAATCTACATTTTGTACATGAATACGAGGCTTAGCCCTTATAAATTGTTTGTGCTCTCTGAAAAATAAAGATTTGTAATTATGATGCTCATAAAGACCAAAATTACATTTCTACATGAGAATTGAAAAAAAGTTTTATTCAAACAATCATCTTACTCGATGAATGGCGTCACTTTCTCCCGCGATTACTTAGCACATATAAATGTGCTTGAGACCACTCTTCTGTCTTAAGAACACGAGATGCTGTTTTTCCTATTACACGTCCCATGCATTTGAAAATGCTTAACTCATCATTTGTTATGTTATTTGCAATGACATAATTCATTTCTTTACAATCATGTTTTGTTTCAACATCATGCAAATATCTTGAACAAAAGGTTGCACATTCTTTTGCTATGTACCCCTCTGCAATAGAACCTTTTAGATGACTCTTATTACGCACATAAGACTTTAATGTGCATAAATACATGTCAATTCATAACACAATATATATATATATATATATATATAATTAATTAATTAATTAATTGAATGAGAACATACCGCTCAATAGGATACACCCATCGATATTGCACTAGTCCAACGACTTTTGCCTTATTTGCAAGATGCATAGGTAAATGTACCATAACATCAAAAAATGATGGAGGAAATATTCTTTCCAATTTGCAAAGTGTGACTATTATGTCATTCTGAAGGTGCTCTAATTGATTAGTCTTTAACACTTTTGGACACAATTGTTTGAAGAAACCACATAATTCAATTATAGCAGCACAAACATTCTTATGTAGAACCCCACAAATCGCAAGGGGAAGGAGTTGTTGTATGAGAACATGACAATCATGAGACTTTAATCCAAAAATCTTTCGTACATTCACTTGTATGCACTGAGAGATGTTAAAAGCATAACCATCTGGAACCTTCGCTTCTTTCAAAAATTTACAAAATTCATTTTTCATTTTGATTAGTAAATAATAGCATACGATAGGCAATATAACCCTATTTCCTCTTTCTATAGAGTGAAGTTGATCTCTAATACCCATAGCTTGCAAGTCAAGACAACTATTCATATTGTTCTTCGATTTACCATCTATACTCAACAAAGTGCCAACTGTACTATCACATATATTTGTTTTAATATGCATTACATCCAAATTGTGACGCAAAATAAGTGTTTTCCAATATGGCAATTGGAAAAAAATGCTTTTCTTTTTCCAGTTGTGCTAAAGTTTAACATGTTCTCTTTTTCTTTTCGTCAACATCTTGTTTTTTGATGCCTTTCATAAAATAATATGTTCTATTCCATGTAGTTGATATAGAACATCATCCGCAGACAATTGTTTGGATGCTACTCTATACTCCTCATTTCCATCAAATGACCTTTTATTACGTCGAAATCTATGATCAGTTGGTAAAATCGACGATGACCCATATAACGCATTTCGCCCATTTTGTAATCGATATGACAAATAATCCTTATTACAAATGGGACAAACAAATTAATCCTTCCAGTACTCCAACTAGAAAGATTTTCACATCGCCGGGAAAATCATTGATGAGTCCATAATACAACTACATGCATATAAAATTTTATTTTGTTGAAGCATCATATGTTTCGACTCGACCTCCTTAACTCATTCAACTCATCTATTAATGGTTTGTAGTATATATCAATGTCATTCCAGTGCGAGTTGGACCGGGGAATAGGAGTGAGCGACATGAAGAATATTTGTTTTCATACACATCTAAGGTGGTAAGTTATATAGAATAAGAACCACGGAGCCCACGTGCTATATGAAATTGACATATTTCAAAAAGTTGAACCCGTCACTTGCTAAAGCGGAGCCTAACATTTTCGAGGTTCTTATGAAATATGAAGGGTGAGTTTTATGAAGTTTCAAGCTAGAGGAGTCTCTTTGGATGCCTCATAATCTCACCTCTCATGCAACCATCAACATGCCATTTCATGTGAGAAGCTATCTTCGATGACATATATAACCTTTGAAGTCTTGGTTTTAAGGGAAAATAACGTAATATTTTAGTAGGAATTTTCTTTTTCTTTGATGACTGATTGAACTCATCTATAGGATGAACATCACTTCATTTCCATCTAGAGACATAACACACAATACACTCATTCGCATTGGCGTAATTAAAAGAAAAAAAAAAAAAAGAAAAAAAAAAAAATTTTTGAATGCGCGCCCACAATATGAGGGCAGACATCAATCTTAATATAATGGAGACCAAACTCACGGAACACTTTTTTTGTTTCGTAATAATTACTTGGCAATGTCTCACCCTCAGGAAGAGCCTCATTCAACAATTCAAGTAACATTGTAAATGACTTATTACTCAATCCATTAAGACACTTCATATGAAATAGTCTTATGATAAAAGACAACTTTGTAAATTTTTTACACCTTGGATATAATTCATGCTCAGCTTCCCTCAACAAATTATAAAATTTGTTTGCATTCTTATTCAGTATCGATTTAAACTCCTCATGAACATATGGACTTCTTTCAGATTCCTTATTTGGCATTGACATTCTGAATACATCATTTAACATTTCTTCCATCTCATCATGCATATCAAACTCATTAGTGCCCTTTGTGCCGTATTTGTGGAGTTCATAGCAGCTCCACTTGCCATCAACCATCGCATAATTTCTAGCTATCCCATTGTCTAACAAATGGTCATACATAGTTTATCGTTTTGCTATCGACAGTGTGCAACGAATGTAAGGACATGGGAGCATTTCTTTTCCCGATGCATTATTAAAGGCAAACTCTAAGAACTGTGAGACTCATATCTCATATTCATTTCTCACTCTTAACTTTTGCATCAAACTCTTATCTATTGGCATTTTTCTCGTATCTCTGCAAATTAAATCATTGAACACACATAACAATGAATCTTCCCCATCAACTTGTAATTAATGTGATATGTTTTGTATCATTTCAAACTCCTATATCAGATAATGGTTTCTATCCCATTTAGAAATACATAATTCCTATGAATCGATTATTAACATGCTTAGTTTCATTTTGAGGAAATCTAGACAACATTTCCCTACAGTTCTCTAAGTACACGAAATGGCCAAGATATAAACATATTGTTAGTTAGCTTAACTAAGTTACTAACAATATGTCACCTTGTCCAAATATGCACCCAGGGAACAAGGGAATTACTGTTGAAATTTATCAAAATGATAAAGCATAAGCGTGTGATTTCATAGATGTTATGTATTTCTAAACTATCCAAATGAACAATTCAAGCATCATTTGTAGACAATTTCATCAATCATATGCAAAAACATTTAAGTTGAAAACTTGAGTATGACCAAAATAAATAATCATATCCATACTTTTTCAACTTATATGTTTTGTTGTAGAAAAGAGACAAGCATCATACGGGATGCTTAGCGGGATTTCTAGAGTTTACTAAATTGAGAATGAGTGAATGATAGAAATGAATAACAAACAATATTAGAAAGAATTACATAAAAACACATCATGAGACTAACATTTCCAAAAATTTATACAAAGAAATTACTAACATGTAAGGACTTATAATGCATCATATACTTAGCACAAATGCATTTTACTTTTCTAGCATTTTGAAGCATAAATCACATATGCTATAACTCTTAAATAGCAGGAAAAGCAATTCAACACGGGAGGACCAAAAATCAGTCTAGCCATATAACAAGTCGAAAACAAAACACAACCCGGCTACTGACTTGGTGTGGGCTAAAGGCACCTGAGGATGACAAAAATCAGTCTAGCTTTATAACAAGTCAAACATAGATCCTAAAACAAAATACCAAATCTGAGCTTATTATCTAATACCTAAAACTGTTTTGATCTAGAGCCAAAACTGATTCTTAACAATTTCTAGCAATTGTCCAAATCCTTAGGTTTGGTCCCAAACGGACCCTAACTGTTTTGAACCAAACGGACCCTAGTAATTGCCTCAATTTCTACAAAATCTTAACCAAAATAGTTTTGAACTAGAGCCAAAACTGATTCTTAGCATTTTCTAGCAATTGCCTAAATCCTTATGTTAGGTCCCAAATTGACCCTAATTGTTTTGAACCAAACAGACCCTAGCAATTGCCCCAATTTCTACAAAATCCTAACCATAACAGTTTTGAAATATAACCAAAACTGATTTTTAGCAATTTCTAGCAATTTCTCAAATCCTTAGGTTATGTCCCAAATGGACCCTAACTGTTTTGAACCAAAAGCTTGAACCTAGCGGTGCCCGATTTCTACCAAATCTAACCAAAAGCAGTTTTGAACTATAGTCAAAACTTATTCTTAGCAATTTCTACCAATTTCCCAAATCCTTAGGTTAGGTCCTAAACGGTTCTTGTCTCCTAAAGCTTATTAACACCGGTAGGAAAAATACCGATTAAGACATACCCCAGGTAAGCTCATTCGTGGAATAGAACAAGAAGAAAGGGAGAAAACTTACCAAAGATGCAGAAAAATCGGCCATGTGGAGAGAAAAATGCAAAATGAAACCCTAGCCACGGAGAATATGAACTATAGAGTCCAAAAATCGAAGTCTTGCAGCCCAAATGTGAAGATCTATGGTAAGAAATTAGGTTTCTAGGGTTTTCGGCATAGAGAGGAGGGAGAATGAGAGAGAAAATGAGATAAAAATGCGGAGTGTGGTGAGAAATGAAAACTTATAGTCTTTTCTGTCGATGAACCGGTCAACCGGTCAAGTTAAACCGATCCAGTTAAATCGGCTGAGTTAAACCGGTCGATCAGTTTGTTGATTGTTTGGATGCAATAGCTATCCATTTTGGTTCGACATGAAACGGTTGATCGGTTGGCTGACTGGTTTGTAGACCGGACCGATTGGTCGACCGGTTGGATGCAGTAGCCATCCATTTTTTTTATATGAAATGATCGACCGGTTTGTCGACTGGATGGATGTAGTAGTCATCCATTTTTTTCGACATGAAATGGTCGACTGATTAGCATAAACGGTTAATCGGTTTGTGCATCGGTTGGTCGACCGATTTATCGATCGGATGGATGAAGTATCCATCCATTTTGGTAGAACTGAAACGATTGACCGATTCATATAAACGGTCAACCAGTTAATAGAAACAGTAAACCGATTGGTCGAACATGTTCGACCGATTCCCCCATCGATTCTATTTCAAAGGCTATAAACGACTAGTATATAGAAAAAAGTCGACCGGTCGGCAGCTTAAATGCAACCAAATTCCCACTATATAAATAGAGTGTAGGGGATCACTTAATCGGTAAGACACTTATTGAATATCCTCTTAATCATCATTTCCTTTGTGAATCATTTCTCAAACTAAGATTGTGAGTGTATTCATTACATTTGCATATTTTAGAGTGCACACTTGTGTTCATCAAAGCGAGTTGTATTTGAAAGATCTTGAAGGAAGCTTGAGAGTGTCTCCTTAGCCACTTAAGTGAAAGCTTCAAGTGTGTATAACGTGAAGGATTTGTGAAGAGCCCGTTTGAACCATAATTCAAGTGTAAAAGAAGCTGAGTTAGAGCTTGCCATTGGGTAGGCGCGACGCTGAAAACCGGGGGTCAGTTGACTACCGTCGACCGCGAATACTCATGAATGTCGAGGGTGACCAGGCATTTCTCACAAAAATGGGCGAGTCTCCTTTATACGGGAGCTCTACCCCGAATACAACTTACTTATGTATAAGCACATAGAAACAATCCAATATAACAGTCTATGATTAAAACGGCCACTTGGGCTCATAAACCAATACTCATCACAATATCTATATCTAACTATATCCAATAGTTTCAAGAGTTCAAATTTTACTCTTATACAACACATATATTAAAATTAGAGAATTCTAATACATGTATTACATCATAACCAATTTTAATCAGGCTCTCTTCTAAAGCTCAGTCTCTAGGATGAGCCGTCTCCTCGCACGCTCTTTGTACCTGTAAAATAATATCCCTCGACAGGGTGAGCTAATGGTCAGTAGTGGAATGACTCTAAGTGAGCTACTCTCCACCTAAGTGCATATGCAATGCTCCAAAGTAAACACACATTCAAGCAAATGTATGATCTTACTTGAATGTCTAACTGATCATCTCGTACCCGAGTTCTCACCGACTCCCTCACACTCGCCTAAGCCTCGTATGAGAATTATTATGTTTATTTGTGGACAACCCTCAGATGTATATATATCGATTGGGCCGTGCCAGACGATTGATGTGTTATGAATTTCACCATAGATGTATATCAATTGGGCCGTCTCAGGCGATTGATGTTTTTAGTATGGACTACCCTCCGATCATTTTAGTTTTAGACAACCCTCGACCATTCTCTCTAGACTCACCTCATGCACTCACTCTATGTCATCCTAGGGTGCCCCAGGTGCATATGGAATGCATGATATAATTCCATTCTGATCTATAACACATGCAAATATATAATCGTATATATTCACATAATTTAAATCACACAATCATATTATGTAATTTCACATTTCCATACACCAAAAATTAGCTCACTTGGGCTAATGATCAAACACGAGCAATTCTACTTGAATTACTCGACAAAACACATTAATTCACAAAATTTATTTTGTGAACACTATTCTTGGGAATAGTGAAACCCTCGGTTACTATTCTCAAAAAATCACCAATCATAAGTTCACTTTGTGAACTTAGGGTTTTCCACTGACCATTTCGGTATTATAAACCAACACATGATTTATAGCATAAATTTATGAATTTAATACCCAACCTTGACCCTCACGTCTCGCCCCTTGTCCAATGGCTAAAAATTTTCTAACAATTCGGTCCTAAGTTTTGGACCGATCAAACGGCCGTTCAAGGCCTCAAGCCAACCGAAACATTATAAAACTCTTAAATAAAGTGTAAAACCCAAATAGGGAGAAACCCCTACCTCAAGGAGTTTGTCTAAACTCCTTAAATCCGGTACCCACGCGAAGCCCTCTCCGCGTAAAGCAGCTTCCCTTCTTGTCCCGACGACTGCCGACGGTCGGATCTCCCACGATTCTAGAGAGAAGTCTAACCTTCTCTCTCTAAAACCAAATGAATTCGGCTACTGGTTCTTCCCCCTCCTCATTCACGGTTTTTTGGTCTTGTTTTAATTGGAGAAGAAGGCACTATTTGCCTTGAGAAATTCTATTTACACCCCTTTATTTTCTCTATACACCCCATATCACACACACCCCATATTTATACCCCATCTCTCTAATGAGGTGTAGAGAGAAATGAAAGGTGTAAATAGAATTGCTTATTTGCCTTTTGTCTCATTCACTTCATTAAACTTTCCAAAAATAACATTTATGTCCTTCTTTTCCTAGTTTTGACACTCGGCACTATCTCGGTCGTCCATTTTCATCATTTCTCTACTCTGTACCACTTATGGCACATGAGTACGTGTTATATCTGACTTCGTCGCGTCGAAAATCGTTTTTCGGCACATCACGATGCCACCGGCGTGCTAACCTCAGAGCGTGCCGAGAATTCTGAAGTACTGCGTGGTAACTAGATTTGTGAGGCGATTTGCGGTGTAATCCCGTTTAGTCATCCAAGATCTAGAATAAATTTGGTTTTTAGCGAAATTCTGATTTTGTGTCGAGTACGATTTTTGTTATTTTTTCCGGTCTGGGTCTTGAGGGAACCCTTACGGATTGAAGGTTGAGGAGAAGTGGGCATTAGGCAAGAGTGTGTAGAACCACTATAAATCCGATTTTGTTCAAGTATTTATTTTAAAATATTCTCATTTTAATAATTATTATTTGTGAATGTACAAACAAATTGCTTCTAATCCAAATACATATCTATATCTCAAAACCATTAATGTTGAAATCAAAATTTAAATATAAATTATCTAGTTATTGAATGTAATAAAATATTTTCATCATTATCTATATCCAAGTACCAATATTTTCATCCACCAATTTTTTTGTATATAATATAAAGCCTTGTTTTCATAATCTATATAGAAAAATTAACCTTTTTAAAATTTTAATGAAAATTAAGGTAAATTTTAATTATTAGTTTAATATATATATATATATATATATATATATATATATACTATATATATATATATATATATATATATATATATATATATATAATAACTTATGAATGTATATGTATATATATATTATGTATGAATGTATATGTGTAACTAAATTATTTGTGTCAAACTTTCCCTCCTTTAAATTTTACCTATACCAAAAGTCATCCATTATTGTCAAAGTCCAAAACTACCTACTTATAAATTCGACCACGGTTTTAAGTATCACCGTGACCAAAAGTACATTGTTAGACTTTTGATCACAGTTTTACTTAAAATCGTGACCAAAAGTTTAATAATGTACTTTTGGTCACAATTTTAAGTAAAACCGTGACCAAAACATGTTAACTTATATATATCGTCACGGTTTTATCTGTGACCGTGACCAAAAGTTACATTCACATAGTTTTTTGTCATGTTTTGGGAAAACCCGTGACTAACGATTCGCGCCAAATTTCCTAGCCATCAGTTTTTACTTATAGTCGCGGTTTCCGAAAAAATCGTGACTAAAATTCTTATCAAATATTT
The DNA here is from genome assembly GCA_016808115.1 of Tetrastigma voinierianum. Taxonomy (NCBI): domain Eukaryota; kingdom Viridiplantae; phylum Streptophyta; class Magnoliopsida; order Vitales; family Vitaceae; genus Tetrastigma; species Tetrastigma voinierianum. Next base: position 110,140 of record JAEQBH010000514.1, read on the forward strand.
TGGATGACTGTTTTATGTTGGTCGTGATAAAAAATCATATTTAGTCATGTTTTACTTGATCGTGACTAAATAGTCATCATTAAAAACCTTCTTCTTTGTAATGTGGGATAGTCCGAAATGGGTTGGATTGACCCGTTTAGCAACTCTAGTTGTAACTCAGCAAGTTAATCCAACCAAATCCAAGTATAACCGGATGTTTGGATAGGCTTGGGTGCTATTTCTTGGAATTTGGTTGGGTTTAGGCTAATAAACTATGAAAGAGTTTTTCTTAAGGACTAATATATATATATAAAGAAAACCCCTAGTTCTTCATAAGTTATTTTTTATTTTGTTTACTGAGGTAATGTAATTTTCTTTTAAATTTTCTTCTTTTTTTTTATTTTATTAAATTTTTGTAAATCATAGAGTTGACAAATAGTTTTATAATTCAGCAAATATTAATAACTCAACCCGACCCACCTCTACTTAACCTCAATCTAACACGTGCTTAATCAATCTGATTAAATTGAATAACAAACAATCAATCAACCTGAGTTAAATTCGGGTTTCACAAATTACGTTTGGATTGAGCTCATCGATTTGAAAATTGGATTGAGTTATATTCGAGTACATGTGTTTTATATTCGGGTTTGACTTGGGTTGATTTTTCGCACGATGCAATCTGCTGGTTGCTGATCTAGGAGAGCTTTTACCAATCTACCAACTCGGCGGATTAAGACCTTGTTTGTGAGGCCATCCCGAGACTTATTCACTCCGTTCAATAACATCCACTATAAAATATGATATATAGGTATGGAAAGTTCATTTGATAACTTGGAAATTGAATACTGTTGACAGTTGACACCTACGTCCAAGTGAGTGCAAGTGCGAGTGGTAGGTTGGTACCAGATAAAATCATACATTCCCAAACAGTACTCATGATCTTATTTTATATATATATATATATATAAACTAAAGACGTCCTTTGGTCGCAAGGGACTGCCTGAGATGAGATGTAAGTATTTCTTTCAGATAAGTAAGTAGTAAATGCTTAAACGCGAATATTTTTGTCCCCGTCTTCCACGACGTACGTTTGTTTGTCATGGATTGGGCGTTTGAAGCAGCTGCGTCTCCGGGGTGGGGTTTTTTTTTCTCTTGTTATCTTGTATCTCGCCGTAGAAGTGAGCAAGCCCCCAAAGAGAGGCAAAGTGAAACCCCCTTCTCCGCTTGAAACTTCTCGGCAAAGAAAATAACAGCCAAGATCTCCGTCACTGGAAGTAGGACGGCGATCACAATACCGGACACCAAAGACGAAGCGGAAAAGACAACTCCAAGCTCTCCTAAGAAGAAACACTGCCATATCATCCCACTCAACACCACCACCAGATAGTATTTAGCTTCTCCAAGCTCGTACTCTTTTGCCTCTCTTGGAATTGCCTACAAAAATCAAACAAGATTAGATCAGCATTTGTTGTTTTGACCGTTATAATCTGGTGGAAATTAAAGAAAAAGAAATACCTGAAAGTCGTTATTAACAAGCATCCCCACAGTGCAAAAGATAGTAGCGAAGAAGCACACCACCATCTGCATCTCCAGAACCAGTGTGTAGGTTATTGCCTGCTTTGCTTTCATGTAAATTAATTCAATCAAGGGGAGAATGAAAGCGTAGAGGACTGCAGCTGCAATCGTCATGAAAAATCCGAGATAATATTCTTTGCTGGACTCATTAGCTGGGCGGTCGGAGCTTGTGTGTAGAGCCAACACACCAGCGCCGATGCTCAATAGAAATACTGCATTCACGGAGTATGAGGTGAACTTCATTTTCACCAAGAAGTACGCGAAGACGGCAGTGAATGCGAGTTGACTTGCGATAATGAGAGCAGACGTTGAAACCGGCAGCTTCGCTACCCCATAAGCGTAGAGGTAGTTGTCGAGGCCGGTGAGGATGCCGATAACAACGGAGCCCACGAACAGACGAGGTTTCATGAAGAAGAGCTCGGCGTTGGAGCCTTTCTTGCTCCGGCGGCGCATGTAGATGATGATGAGAGGGATGAAGATGAAGGGCCACCCAGCCGTCTCCAACCAACTAGAAAACCATATTCTCTTCCCGCCACGTACGAAATAAAGGCGCATCACCAACGGCCCGGCGCAGTTTCCGATCGCCAGAATCACGCAATTCAGAACTAGCAGACCCCTCCTCGTGTTGCTACTCATCTGAGTGTTCATCTCCTCCATTGTTTGGTTGGTCATTGGTGTACTTCTTCTTTCTCTCCTTCTTCCCTGCAATCACACAACAGTCCTGGTTTTTTGAGGCAGAGACATGAGGACGAAATAAGAGTCAACAATAGCGACAATATAATTCACTGCGATACAGTAAAATTGAGCCGGTTCAGACGCCATATTTTTTATGGAATTGCTGGCTCAGCCTTTGAAATCTTGATTACACCACCCACATGTGGTTGGCTAGTACAGTTTGCCCTTTCATCATTGTTTGACAGAAAGGTTCATTGGGTCCCCAAAAGTCTTGAAACTTGAAAATTGTGGGATGTATTCTAGATAGTTGCACATGCGCGTTGAAATTGTTATTAGGAACTGCGGATTCGTTTCGGCATTTTTTTTTCACCTCCTTGATGGTCTTTTTTTACGTTGTTAAAATTAAAATTTTGTTGGGCGGCTCAGTGTAGCGATAATCGTTTGTAAAACATTTAGCTGAGGGCGGCAATTCCAGTTCCTGATTAATGAATAGGCTTAAGTCTGGGTCCAATTTACTATTTTGGACTCCTTCGAGCGTGTAAATCCTGTGCTTCTAGATGACTACTAAGGCGGCTATAAGATAAACCCTTAACTGATGCCATAAAGTTTGGTAGTGTTTATATATATGTAGTCCTACAAGGACTATTTTTAAAAAGAGAGCTTTGTACCAAAATAATTTTTTTTTAAAAATCCCAAATATTTCAAAATAATGTTCAAATTAATGCAACCTCATTGATAAATACGTTTTAAGCATTAATTTGGACTTTTTTTTTAATATAGATTGTTTTTTTTTTTAAATTTTAAAAGCACTATTATAGGACAAAAACTCTTTAAAAGATGCAAAAAAAAACCCAAAAAAATAATTACATATATAAAATATCATAATTTTTCTTTGGGTTTGTAACTAGTTAAAAGGGTAAGAGAATTTATATTCCAAAATGGCCGGAGAAAATTCATTAATTTGATTATTATAATTGCTCCGAAAATAAAATCTGCTAGAGATAAAATATAATTATCAATCAATAATGCTTTTAAAAATTATAATAACATACGGTTAAAGATAATTTGAGATGGAATTTAAAATAAAATAAAATAAATAACAATATGATTTATCCGTCAAACTTAGTCAATCGGGATAATACTTCCCAAAAGACTAGACATTATTATAAATTATATTTTTATTTTTATTTTTGTTTCTTTTTAAACAACAGTTATACTTATCCAACATCGGCAACATGCAGGCACAAATCTCATTGGAACTTATCCATAATTCTTCTTTATTACGATTCGTTGAACAGATTTAATAACTTCTTTTTTCTTAAGATTGGGACTGTGTACGTGCTGGGTTCAAAAACTCGGCCGAGTTGTTCATTCTAGGCGGTACCGTGGGTGACTAACTCGGTAATAAACCAGTAAAAATCGGATGCCTCAGCCGAGATTTCGGATGAACTCGTTCGGACTCGGTAAAAAAAAGATTTTGTAAACAGTCTGAGTCATCTCTTCCCATCACAAGAAAAAAAAAATCAAATATATTTCAGGGAAACATAAATTTCGTCTCTAAAAGAAAAATAAAATAAAAAACCATGAATCTCGGAGTTGTGGGAGTGACAGAGGGAGGGTACCAGAAAATCTGCGACTTGAAGCTGTGCGATTTGAAACTGAGATTGGTGTTGTAGCGAGTTGAATGAATTCCTTCTGCAAGTCAGCGAAGGGTGAACGATTGGTTCGGCGGAGTGACGATTGACGAAGCGAGGAGAAGAAGGTGAATTAGCCCTTAGTTATAGGTTGTTAAAGAAAGAAAAAATATATATTAAGAAAAAAAATATTATATTTCATCTTCTTATGAAATATCTATATGTGTCTATATATATATATCGACTTCTATCCACTGTTTTTCTTTAGAAATGTGTGTTTTTTTAAGGTTTAAACTATAAACCATTAAAATATACGATTATAAAGAAAATACTAAATAAGAACAAGCCATAAATTGGCTGGGGATGCAAGCAATTGAAGAATGAAGACAATAAAGCACGTGTCTTCGGAGTAAATACTAAATAGGAACAAGCAAACAAAAATAATTTATATTGGTTACCCATGCAAGCAATTAAAGACAATATCAAGAAAGGATCATTTCTAGAAGGTTGTTGCACCGAGTGGCCTCAGGCCGGGTTTTACTGTTTGCGAAATTAAATATCAATGCAAATTAATTAAATATCAATAATTGTGTTTGGCATCTATTAATTAATCATATTAATAAGACTTAAGTCAAATGATTAAAAACTTAAACTGTGACTAGTAAAGATAATTTATGAAAACAAGTCAATAAATATCAATATATAAATATATAAATATATATATATATATATATATATATATATATATATATATATATATATATATATATATATATATATATATATATATATATATATATTAATCATTGTCATAAATTTTGGAGAGATGTCATAAAACTATTTTAACAACTACAAAAATTGTTTTTAAATTACAAATTTAATGGTAAATATGAAATAATGAAATATTAATTATCAATAATAAATAAAAAAATGAAAAAGGCATAAACTTTTCTCTTATTTATATAACATTTTAATAAAATTTAAAAACATAAATAACAAGAAATTACAAATTTTTCTTCATCTCCTCCTCTCTCCTTCCTCTTTCTTTTCTTTGTTTTCTCAATGTAACTTTTAGGTTTTCTTTCCAGTAAAGGTATATAAGTTATGGTAAATTTTTTTGAGTGAGAATTACTAAATATATAATGATTTTGTTTCAAATACATATATGGTATATCAACGATGGTTAAACCTTTCAAATACATATATGGTAAAAGATCATGTTGATGGTTAGAAGCCCCTTTCAAATACATATATATGGTAAATGATCGGGTTGATGGTTAAAGTAGAAGTGTCGAAGCGTGTTGGGTTGGGTTAAGCGGTTCACGGGTTAAGCGGGTGATGGGTGAAAACATGAAGCTCGAACCACGACCCGTTTATTAAGCGTGTTAAGCGGGTTGTAGACATCAGCCGGCCGTTGGAGTGCCAGTGGCCGTTTAATCGGCGATTGTCGTGTACCGGCGTTGAATTTTAGCGGTACGATCGCAACCATTGGTAAAAAGCGGCGGTGAAAGAAAGCGGTGTTAAGCGGGTAGCGGGTTATAAAGCGGGTTAGCATGTCTCACCCGAACCGCGACGGATTTATTAAGCGTGTTAGCAGGTTGACCAGTTTATCATCCCGACGTTAGATCTCACCCAGCCCGTTTAATCGGTTAATCGTCAGCCGGTTAATGGCTGTCGTGTTAGATTTTAATGAGACCTAGTTAAAGTCCCTTTCAAATATATATATATATATATATATATATATATATATGCTATATCTCTCTATATATATATATGTAGTAAAAGATTTGATCTTAAACTGTAAACGCTTGTATGCATTCACCTGTTCTCCTTTTCTTGAAAGTGTTTCTGAGAGTAGGCCCTTACTTTATAGGGCCCTAGGCTTCTTTTTTTTTGGGCCCTATTATAAATATATATATATATATATATATATATATATATAAAAAAGTTAAAAATAAAATTTTTATTGTACAAAATATATTCAACATTACATAAAAATTTCTTGTAAGTTTATTCTACAAGCATTTTAGATAAAAATCAATAATTGTATAAAAATCGATTTGTTAGCGTATGTTTTTTGATAGGCAGGTATGGCCCGTCCGTTCAATATTTCTTGTGACATTGTTGATCGAAGGTATGATTTTATTAAGCTTCATTTGAAACTTAACTATGACAAGCGTAAGCGGTATAGTCGATAGTATTCATGAAGTAATCCATACATTTGGAAAACGAGGAATCCATAATTTTCAAATGATCCTAACACTTAATTGCTCTTTTGGTCTCCTTTGAAGTAGCGTTTTACCGCGTCTTTAACAGAAAATAGCTCATCTCATCAATGCTCGAGTCCATGTTATGTCTCAAAAATTTTCAAAACATCGCAGCATGAGAGCTTGTATTCGTAAATGCACTTGATATGTAACTTGTGTAAATCAAATAAAAATCCAAAAAATATCTTCATATTTTTAAATTATTTTCAAATCTACTATTAGTGAAGAAATAACTTGATCAACTATATATAAGAAATAATCAACTACATAAGTGCTTGGTGAATGTGTAATCTCTTCATAGCATTTTCATGTTGCTTTTACGTAAATAATAAGTTTTTCACAAGAGTAGGTTCAATTTTCATCTTAACAACAATTTCTTTAGTAATAATCTTGTGATTCAAGTGGAGTTTTTTTTTTTTTCTATAGGTCTCAAAGAAAGAAATAAGTCTTTTCGAATGGTAATAAGCGGCGTCGATAACTATGTTTTTACTTTGCAACATTTTCTCATTACATTAATGAGATAAAATATTGTACCAAATAACCATGCCAAATAAGAATTGAAAATCGCGATGTCGACGATAAACTGGCGTGCAGATATCTTGGGATTATCACTTGTTTTAAATGAGTGAGTTAATTGAGCTTTTAATTTACGGAGCTTGAAATCTTATTGCCTTAACACATTCAACCCGGCTTTCCCAAACGTGTACGTGATGGCGGCTTAAGGGTCAAACCTTTTATATTATCTTGCAAAATTTTCCATCGCTTTGTAGGAATAGAAAACAATATATATATGCGTGTACAATTCCAAAAAAGATTTAACCTTTAGACAAGAATTTGCCATATCACAAAGTCTGAGATTAAGACTATGACAACCACATGGTGTGTAGAAAGCTCTTGGATTTACTTCTAATACTTTTTTGTACACCTTTATGTTTTCTTTTATATTCGAACCGTTATCATAACCTTGACCTCTTAAATCACCAAAGATCGAGTTGAGTGTTCTTTAAAGCATTTATTAATTCATCAAATAATCTTTGGCACGAGGTATCCTCACTTTGAGAAATCCTAAAAGAACTCTTCTACCTTAAGCTGGACTTGCGGGAGACATCCACATCGTATAGTGAAGCGACATTTATTCTTATGACTTATATCGGTGTACAATCAAGTATAACTGAAAAATATTTTGCTTCTTTAACTTTTTTAATAATCTCAGCCTTTATTTCACCTGCCAGCATAAGTATAAATTCATTTTGAATTTTGTGACTAAGATAATGATAATGAATTTCCTTTTCCTGAATCCGCCGGAGGTGTTCTTTCATTATTAGATCAAACTCAGCAATCATTTCAATTATACCCAAGAAATTTCCATTATTTTCTTCATAAATTTTCTTAGTACTCATGAGAAATGCGAGTGTGCTTTACGAAAATTGCTGTGGTATTCTTACAAAAACTTGTCTCAATGTTATACATCTTTGTTGATTTGATGCACCTTAATCTTTATCGGTGTCGAATTCTTTTGTAATCTCCTTTCTAGTTCAATCCATCTTTCCGTATTCTGCGTGTGCTCATTCTGGATTTAAATGACTTGAACTATAAGCGATATTTTTCCAATCCTTAGTTTCCTTCATTAGCTAATTGAAGGTATTTTATCTTGTCTTCTGACAAAAAGCAAAATACTTTATTCAATGAAATTGAGTAAACCAACCATTTCGATAGTCTTCTCACCATTTGATAAATACTTGAGTGTAATGTGTAGAGAAATGCCTATTTTATGAGTCTTTAGGAAAGGTATCACTTTTTACTTTAGAAGGACCTCTTTCACCAGAGCATAATACATTAAATTTTGATCGATAATTTTCCAATTTCTGGATGCAGTAATGTCTAAGGCAAAGGAACAACATGTGTATCTAAATCATCTTGTTGTTCGATTCGTATTTTCACTCGATTATAAATGTCTTCTTTCCGTTCTATTTTCCGCATTCTTCAAAATTTCTTGTTGTGATAAATCAAATCTTCTTTATTTATAAATTCTCCCTCTTCATTAATATCTTTTTAAATGCCCAGCCTTCTCATATATTTCCTTATCGACATGCTTGTATTACTAAGAAATTTGTCCATGCTTTCACTTGGGTGTAAAAAACCATAATTTTCTTTTCTTCTTTCTTTTTTTCATATCGAGACAAAATCTTTCTAGTAGACATAATAACTTCAATTGATATCAATTGAATCAAACTTTAAATTAGATCAATAATGATAGGAGCATTGAAGAATCTTGATAAATTTGATCAAACGAACGTAATAACTAACTTCTTTAGATTGGCGTATAATAAAAATATAAAGCTAACAAAATTATTATTTGATAAAAATATAAAATAATCAAATAAAATGAGTTAAAAAAAATAAATAATAAATTATTTCATACATGGTCGGATGCGAAGATTTTTGTCTGTTTGTTTATCGACAAAAAAGGAGGAGCTAATTTTTTTGAAAGAGAAACACAATATTTTTAACGGAGAGAGAAACTCGGATGTTGAAAGAGTGTTTAACTTTTTTATGAATAAAGAAGTCGTCGTATAAAGTGTCCCCTTGATTTGAAGGGTTTCTGAAAAACGTATCGTTTTTAATGAAGTGGGACGTAATGGGGCTTACTTATTGTATTTAAAATGGGGTCTTTTTAGAATTTTATTCTGCGTTTACTTATTAGTTTTTAAAAATTTGTTAATAAGCTAAATTTTTTTATTATATTTAATTAATTATAAATTATAAATATGTATAATATTTTATTATTTTAAAAAGGAGTCCGCTATAAAATGGCAGCAGCCTACTCTGCCTCTAGGCAGGGCCGGCGCTGACTGTTTGTGGGTTATGGACTTTTCTTCTTCCTAATTTAAATTTATTTATTTTTTTCTATTTGTCTTTTCTAAAGCAATTCACTTCAATTTCTTGGCATGTGATTCCCCGTTTAATGGGCACATGGTTTGTTGGTGGGGGCCATTTCGAAATTGGTGATGCGAAGGAAGGAATAGACTCATAGGGTAGGTTGGTGAGTTTGTATAATAATAATAATAATAATTAGTGCGTGGACCGCAGGATTGGCCTCACCGCCACGTCCTGTATTGCGAGGATCATGTTCTGATCTCCAGGATCACGTACCACGTGCTTTGTTGCATATAGTCAATCTCCCACTGCCATTTCTCGAATCTCAAACCAGGCCCAGTCTCTGATATTGGACTGCTGAAATCAGTGACGCAGAATCATTAGTATACTTTTATCACACATCATATGTGATAGCCTTCTTTTCTTGCACCATGATCTTGTCCAATCTCTGGGCTTCTCTTGTTTTTTGGTATTATTTCTTGATAAGGAAGTAATTGACTCTACTTTTAATCAAAATTCTTTTATGTTCATCTTATCTTATCTTCGGTTTATTCTCAAAATTATTCACATTTTTGCACTCTCCTTCTCACATTATGGTCACCATATTTGATTGGAATTCCTTCCCGAAAGAAACCGGAAACATCAAACGAATGGACAGGAGGTCAATACATATCCTCCACCACAGTTTTTTTGTCTTGTTTGTAAGACGGACCTATCTCTTAGTCTAGGCCCAACTGTCTCCAACGGGCCAATTAATAAAACCAAATCATAACATAGATCCAGGTCCAGCACGATGGAAACATCAAACGAATGGACCTAGGAGCCCAATATATTTTATCCATCCACAACCAAGTTTTTTGTAGACGGGCCAATCTCTGGGACTAGGCCTAACTGTTCCCAACGGGCCAATCAATCAAACCGTTCGCTTACATTGTAGACATATCATCATCATTACAACCTGGTCTTACAAATTGCAATATATTAAACACTGTGCTTGTCTATTTAACAAATAAAATAAATTAAATTATTAGCCTCATGCCAACTCAACTTACTAACTAAAGTCGTAAAATTATCTATACTAAAAGAGTACGTAATTTCCTAGGCCTTTCGCTTTTCAAATTAAAAAAAATATCCTTGAAGATAACTAATTTAGTTGGTGGGCCTGTAATGACGTTTGGCATACAGGCCTTTATGAGCGATAAATGGGCTTTTAAAGGGCAAAAAGGAGAAATCGCTTTGTCACATTCGATCGTTTTCCACACAAAGAAGCGTTACAAAATTTCAATTATCTTACATTATATACGATTTATTGCCTTGGATTAAATCTCATTTTCCCTCACAAAATTCCATCATTTCAAAACCTGTATAACATGACCCATTGGACAATCTTCAAACAACGAAAACAGAAGGGTGTAGTCTCCTGAATTTTCTGAGTTATTGGATCGTCGAAGCGTCATTTGTCGTACGTATCGCATAAAGCAAAAGCAAAAAAATGGCGGTGATGCGTCCGTCGCTCTCAGATACTGGTCGAATCGGGAATGCGGAGAAGAAAAATTCGTGTTCACGATAAAATGTTTTCACACTCTTTTGATGTCATTCATATATTTATGGAAGAGGAATGATCGCTTTTGAAAAGTAGATAATTTCATTCCGAAATGGAAGATAAATGTGGCGCATAGTTCATGTGTTATGACTTGTTCTTCCCTTTAGATAGCAAAGTGGATTCATTTTACTCTTTCGAATTGTTTGGTATGCTCCCGCGGGTGGTTCGTGTGTGTGGCTTCGTATTGGGTCTGGATACTCGTTAAGGTGAGGTCGATTAGTGTTGCCTTCTTAAAGATGATAAGCCGATCGGAGAGATTATCACCACGAGCATTATATCTCGCGTCAGGTTGGAGAAGTATGTTTAGGCGCAGTACTATAAATGAAGATGATTAGATCCATAGATTGAGCCATTATATTGTGGGCTTCAATCAACCGAAACCTGTTGACTGAAAGGGCTGGCCAAAGACCATGGTACCGATAAAGGGATAGATATTTCCTGCCGGCGGCTTGAACCCCTGGCTGTTATCATGTGTGAGAAGTTAATTCGTCAACCACAATTGTTCAATGTGATCATGTGACACATTTTTTACAAATAAGGTTACAATATCCATTCCTGTCAGCCTGCCAAACCACATGAATCAAGAACTCAACCAACAGTCTCTGGCCACGTTTCCAGGCTGTATAACTTTGAAGCAAATAATTCAGGGGCGAACCTACTTTAAGAACATTTCCCCCTCCTTGCAAAATTATTTTAATTAGGATTTGAACCTTATCCTTTAATTAATTCAAAGTAAAGGCTCATTTAGAATTATGGTTTAATTAAGTGCTATTTTATAAAAGTTTATTAGATGAGGGTTTATATTATAAATCTTTATTGATAAGTTATTTATGTTTGGATGCGTATTTTTAAGCAGTTTATACATCATGTTAGGTATTTTTTAGATGCATTACCGCACAAAATGCCTCTTGAGGTTGAAATTACCGAAAATACCATCATAAGCACTAATAAAATTGAAGTGTTTGGATAAATAAACACTTGTCATAATTTTAAAAAAAATAAAAAAACTAAAGAACTAAAGTGTATCATACATATCATGAAACCATGATAAAAAAAAACTAAAAATAAAGTAAAAATTCGTCATATACTGAAAACATTTATCATTCATATGTAATCTCTAGTATAAAAAATAACTAATGAACTATATTCTAATTTTTACTTTTCTTTCATATGCATCAAAGAAATTATAAAAACTAAAATATTATAGGGGTTTTTTTCTTCATTAAAATCTTTAATTTGGATGTTTTTTATAAATTAGAACATGATGTACCATGAACTCAAAATTATTTAAGGCGCAAGCCGCACGGAGGTGCAAAAGCCTCTTGAGGCCTTGAGATGCAAAAGCCTCTTGAGATCTTGAGACGGAATGCACATTTGAGGCGTAGACTTTTTATAAGTGATGCGCACCATACCTAATATAAATAAAAATTACATATCTCATTAAATATTGTCTATAGTTTTTATCTAATAATAAAACACAATAAAGGAAATGACATCAAACATCACTAGCGTTTCTCATCAATCACAAACATTTACAAAACAAAATAACAAGCACCAATATCGCTTCCTATCATCACAAAAATTCTAAGTTTAAAAACAAAATAAGCACTCATCTACATCATATTCTAAATTAAGAAAATCATTATTAATATCATTATTCTCATCATCAATATAAATTTTTTCTATTTTTAAATTATATGTCATTTTTTTTTCCTATTTTTACATAAACTTTCGGAAATTGTTTTCTATTTTTCAGAACTGTTTACATAATTTTTTGGAATTTATTTCATTTATTTTCAGAATGTTTTCATATTTTTATATAATTTTTTAAAGAAATTTACCTATTTTTACATATTTTCTGAAGTTGTTTTTATATTTTTGTTATTTTTTAAAATAACATTTTTGTCATTAAGATGATGGAGTTTTAGTCTTTCATAAGTTTTTTGAGTTTTTTTATAAACTTCCCATGACTTATTGAAATAGATTGAAATGACTTGGGGAATTATAAACTATTTTATAAGCTCTTCAAACATCTATAATTTTTATCAAAGTAATTCTGTAGAGAAAAACTCAAATAATTTGTATATAAGCTCTCTCAAATGCACCCAAAATCTTATTGTCATTAAATCATTTAAGTGATTTGTGTATTGATTTTGAATTAATCTAAGTTATGTTTGATTTCCAATAAATGATAAGGAAAATGAAAAGGGAAGAAAAATGAATGAAAATAAAAATAGAGATCAATTATTTTTACTTACTACTTCAAACAAGATTTATTATTTTAACTCATTAATATAATTTAATAATTTGTAAGTTTTTAAGTAATTTTATTTATCAATAAAACCTAGATCAAGTGGTTAAAAGCTCAAACAAGTATGAGGAGGGTATGTATTTGTAAGTTTTTAATTAAGTAGTTTTATCTTTTCAAAAAAATTAAGTAGTTTTATTTATATTTATAAGTTTTTAAGTAATTTTATTTATATTTGATTTTTTTTACTGTTATATTTGGTTCCCAATAAATGTGAAAGAAAATATAAGGAAAGAAAATATATATGAAGGAAAGTAGAAGGTAAATAATAATAAATTAGAATTTCATATAATATTTTTATTTACTAACTTATATTAATTTTATTTATTTAAATTCATCAATATAAACATTAAATAATTGAAGATACTTAAATTTCTAATTATTATATATATTTGATTTTCTTTGAATTTTTTTATTAAACAACTAAACATAATAAAATCTTTTTTGTTAAAATTTTTCTTTTCTTATTATTTGTCAAAACAAAAAACACAACCCTAATGGTTTTTTTCTCTCTCAATTTATTTGATACGGGTGCATAGAACTTCGATACGCCTACATGTAGCCCTTAAACAAGTATCGATCTTTCTTAAACGTGAAGCTAGATAATAAAATAATTAGATAGCCAGTCAAAGTATTGCAGTATGAGAGTTGCAAAGGACTTTTCAGACATTTGCTGTAAAAACGAAAAATATTCCTCCAATAGAAAAGAGAGACTTTCTAAGTGATTCTTGAATAAATAATTTCTACGTTAAGAAACCTTTTAATTTTAAAAAATTTTTAATATAAATTTAAAGTGTCTCTTAAAATATATTTTATAATTTTAAAATTTTAAATTTATAAATAAAAATATATTTTGAAGAATCACCGCTAATTTTGAAATTTTGAATTTAAATTTAAATATATCTCTTAAATAAATATTTTTAAAATTGTTAAAATATTATATCTTGAAAGCGTCTTTTGAAGAAATGCTTTCATAAGTTTTAAAAATATCTTTTGAAAATACATTTTCTAAAAAATTAGAAAATTGAAAGTATTTTTTGAAAAGAAATTTTTTAAATTATTGAATTGTTATATTAAAAATGTTGAGACATTTTTTAAAAATTTAAAAAACTTAAAAGCTTCTCTTGACAAGACAACTTTTAAAATACCTTATAAATAGTTTTTTTCACAATTTTTTTAACTATTAAAACCCATCTTTTTGAAGCTTTATCCTATGTGTGAAGTTTACGTGAAGAAAACTATGATATACTTAGGAAACCACACTTTTTCAACAATTTTTTTTTATTTTTTTTAATTATTTTTAGGAAACATGCAGTTACCAAACCCCATTAAGGTCCACTGGGATATCACCTTCATCAGCAACATTGTCAGAGCCTCTTTCCTATATATATATATATATATATATATATATATATATATATATATATTTTAGGAGCTCAACTCAATATATATCTATCCTTTTGTCTTTTAGTTTTATTAAACAATAAAGTCCAGTATATTTATTAATACATCAGACATTATGGACCTTTATTAACGTTACGAAATACTAAAAGCTTTGTTTAGCACAAGCATGACGAAAATGACACATAGAGCACAGGTAGCATTGATAGAGCAATAATAGATGTATGTCAATGTAATACAAACAATTGTAGAAGCCCAAATTTATATATCAAAATACGATACAAACAATCATAGAAGTCCCAATTCATGGAACTTATTACAATTTTACAAATCAGTGAAATCACTAGTGTAACGAATTGTAGGTTGAAATCACACTAATATGGGTTCATGCGTGCTGGTAACTTGTGGGTTTATTACAGATCACTAGTGTAACGAACTGTAAGTGAAATCGAAAGCAATATCCTGCTGGCAATTTGATTTAGATGTACTAGCATTAGTAATGCTGGTATCCTGGAGCATGAGGATAAGCTCCGGCGGCCCCAGGTGGGCCACCGGATGAAATATCAGCTGACGTTTGCTCCCCATAAGGCGCTGCTGCTTGCTCCTGTCCTTCAACATAGACGGGTGCGGCTGCTGCTGGAACCATCACCGCCTTTTTCTTCTTCTTAGCTACGCAGAAAAGACCAGCTGCGAGGAATGCGAGGAAGAAGAGACCACCCAGCGATACGCACACCGCAATAATGGTGGTGTGATGGCCTCCGGAAGGCGGCGGAGACACCTCTGGTGATATTGGTGTGATTGGGCTGTAAATTGGGGGTGCAGCGTAAGGAGGTGACGCATAAATTGGAGGTGAACCGTAAGGGGGATAACCATAAGGATAAGGTGGCTGTGCACTTGGCGGCTGTGCACCTGGTGGTTTTCCGTTTGGTGGCTGTGCACCTGGTGGTTTTCCGTTTGGCGGCTGTGCACCTGGTGGTTTTCCGTTTGGCGGCTGTGCGCCTGGTGGTTTTCCCTTCGGCGGCTGTGCGCCCGGTGGCTTTCCCTTGGGTGGCTGTGCGCCTGGTGGTTTTCCCTTGGGTGGTTGTGCACCGGGCGGTTTTCCCTTGGGTGGCTGTGCACCGGGCGGTTTTCCCTTGGGTGGCTGTGCACCTGGTGGTTTCCCGTTCGGTGGTAGTGGAGGCGCAGCAGTATATGGAGCTGGCGCCGGTGTTGGCGTTGTGGTTGGTGTAAGCGGCTGGCATCCATATTTACATGGCGGCATTGGACTTTGGGGTGGGGGTGGGGATGGGGATTGCGGCTGGTCATGGTTACATGGTGGAGGAGGGGGAGGAGGAGGTGGTGGAGTGACTGGGTTGCATGGTGGCGGCGACGACGGTGGAGGTGGTGGAGGAGGAGGAGGAGGAGGGGGAGGGGGAGGGGAAGAATAGTATGGGTAACGCATATTGTAGGAAATGACTAGGTATGATCTTCAGATTGCACTTAATTTGTACGAGATGAAGAAAATAAGAGAGGGTGTGAGCTGTATTTGTACTAAGTGGTGGTCTTAGAGCAATTCAAATTCCTTCACTACTAATCAAAAGTCTTAATTAAGCGGCTTACCTCTCTTTCTAAGTTCCTGTTGAGTTGTACTCAATATTAAAAATTGAATTGAATCATAGCGGTAGGGACTCCCCCCCTAAGAAGCAGCCTTACTGTCGGTGACACGCCAGCTTAAATCAAATGGCATGTCTAAAAATGAATAATAATACAAACAATAAACTCATGAATATGGTCAGGCAATTCTTTGTATTTTTTTTTGCCCAAATTAAATTAACATACAGTTAGTGACATGCATTGTTCCCTTAAAAAAAAATTCCACCAAGTTGCACAAAAAACAAAATCAAAAGTCGAATGCACTTTCTGAGTTGGGAGTTCGTTGACCAAATCCAGTCTTAAATAATCTTAGTTCACCCATGTGAGCTGAGACAAAATAATAATAGAAGTTGAGTGAACTCCCATGTCTAGCCTAATGCAGATGAGTAGTACAGATGGAATTCCAATTTGTCGACTTGCCCTATGCCCCAACTCTCTCCTTGTGTTTTCTCCTTTCACCAAACATTTGAATAAAGTCTTTTTCAAGTTTCATGATCATGATGATAGTATTCCCAATTAATTAACTTTTTTAAATAATTTATAGAGTTGTCAATGAAATCTTGTTCAATGGTTAAAGAGTTAAACAAAACGTAATGAAATGATTATGTTTAAGTCTCCATAAAAAAAAAAATAATACTACAACTTATTTGGTATACAAAATGAACAAATTAAAAAAACATAATTTCTAGAGTAATGCCAGTATTCACCTTACTACTCAGAATGATATAGATGCTAAATCTTTACGACATTATAGGCTTTATTTTTGGGCGAGCATAGAAAAGGTAATAATCAACAAGCTGTACTTTCAAATGAATATCAATCATATTTTACATTAAGGTATAAATGAAACCCAAATGCTCATTCCCATCCCAAAATTTCAATTTATTGAACTCTTACCTCGTGACCTAATTGAAAGCTAAAAATATAAAACAGCAACTTGGGGTAAGGGTGATGTCCCTGCCAGGTACATTTCCGATATTTTTTTTTCGCAGTCTTTTAATAGTATTAGCTAAAATTTTATAGTAGACCTAATTTCCGTGTTTAGGAAGCAACTGACAACTTCGCATAAATTTAAATTATTTTCTTAATTGTATTTTGACCGATCGTGCATTTAAATGGGCTTTGCGTTTACATTCTTAACAAAAATAATAATATTGATTGTACTTTAAAAAATAAGCGTCAATCGTTTGACCCAAAAAAAGCATGTGAGCAATGTACAAATCAAAATCACGTTGAGTGATTATTATTTTTATTTAAATTGAGTCATTTAAAAAAAAAATCAAACTTTAATTTATTTTCTCCATCATAAAAATTTATCCATAATTATATCACATAATTTGGACGTCATTACATTTGAGGAAGGTAAAATATGTTTTGATCCTCGTCTACATGACACAAAACTTGGGACTATCTGCCAGGGAGCAGAAACTGGCTGGTATAGTGACACAACCATCGAGGTCAATGCGTGGTGTTTTAAAAATTGAGATAGTTGTTGAATTCGTAAAGCTAAAACATTAAAGCACATGCAAAAGTCTAGTTTCACACATAATGGGCGGGTTCCATTTTCAAACCCACATGAGAGGGCATGTGATGATTGACAAATCGTGGGGATTTTATTTTCTTGTTTGCTAAGTATCAATATCTTGTTGGACTTGTAAAACAAACCCAAATAAATAATGAATATGCTATGGGGCTGCATATACACTATTTAAAATGTTTCTCAAGTCATGATGAAAAATGACATTTAATGTCAGCAAAAAAAATATAAAGACTCGTTGTCCTTACTAAAGTTAAAAATATCAATTTCAATGGATATATCGGTATTTAGATTTTACGGATATATCGAAGATCGGTATATATTTTTATATGAATATTGATATATAAAAAATTAACAAAAAAAATTTGAAATTCTTTAAAATACTTTTGGCAAAGTGTAAATTAAATTAATAATTAAATATCTGGCATTGATATTACATTGCAAACAGTGTTTTGAAACAAAAATGAAGATCAGTTTGACCCAATTCTTGATATTTGATGAAGGGATCGAATTTTGTTAAAGCCAATCTTTCATATTAAGATATGATATTCCGTGTAATGGTCTCGTAAACATTATCGTGTATAAATGTCTTGACTTATACCCACAACCTCTCAATAGATTGGAAATTCGAGGTTCACTCATATGCTCGTTTGGCATTTGATATGGAAGGTGGAATGAAATTTGTTCAGCATGAGGATAGTTTAATAAATTCTATGTTAATAGCCGTCAATAGAAGCTAAATGATTTTGAAGAAAGTTGAGCGCAACTCATTGTGTAAGGAGGAAGCGTTCAGCGTGATTAGATGAATCACTATATTGAGTGTTAATATCAGCGGACTCAAATCTGGTAGCGAATCATAATTGTGTTGTGTCATCCTTCTTTATTGACCTCTATATGGCTTTCTAATGACTCTAATACCTGAACCAGCTCTTCTAGACCCATGGTATGTGTAGTATATGTGAAATCATCTTCACCAGTGAATGGACTCAATGAATATTCTATTTGTTGTCAATTTGCATTATCCCTACCATCATTTCCAATATCACTACCATCATTGGTCCCCTCTCCTCTTAAGCCATCATAACATGTAGTAGAAGTATCGACAAAACTAGGTCTACTACTATATTATTACTTGAATCAAGGGTCAAAAAAGTGACAGGTTGAAATGAGTCTTTAGTGTCTTGATTGAAACTTTCACTTTCAAAACTTCTTGGATAAAAACCGTTCAATAACACTTACTTCATAGAACACATGTGTGATGATAAGAGTGGATCAAGAGGATTTCCATTTTTAAAAATAAATCTAAATGGAGAGGTCTAAGCCATTGGAATAATTGATTATCCTCTTCTTCACCAAACTCGGCTGAAACGTCGAGTAAATCAAGGTAATCATTTTCAGTAACTTTATCGGTCTCTACTTGCATATCCAGTATATTTAGTTCCATGTTGTAGTAACAAAAAAACTAATTGTTTGAGCCGAGGGTAAGCTAGCCAATTTCTTTGTTTTGTATGGATCAGAGCATATGTGCTCCAATTTCGCTCATATGCTGAAGATAATGAAGTTTGGGAAATAACCTTAAGGGACAAATTCCTCAATGTGGGAGCGTAGTTTCCATACATAAACCACCATTCAGCTGCAACAAAAATGACTAACATTCAAAACCTAATAATAACATGGTAATAAACTTTACTTTTAAACTTTTAAAGAGAAATAAAACTCATTAGGAACCATTAAATTTCTTGATGTGTGGTGCTCGATCATTGAATCCCCTTTTCACATCTCGAAACATTATAAGCTGTGAATTCAAAATGAACTTGTCAAATCAATATTTGTGTTAGTGTAACCAAATAAATTGAATCAATTAATTAGAAATATAACCTATTGATGTACCTCATTTCCAAAATTACCAAGGCCTACAGTAGCAGAATATAATTTTCCAATTACTTCGTGAATAGCTTGGAGTAGCTCAAGGTCACTACTAACTCTAGGTCTATATTGAAATCTTGGATTAAGATAATATGCTACAAAAGTGATTTAGAATTGGCATGTGATAAAAGGAAAATAACATGCATTAAAAGTGCTTATGTTATTGCTTAGTTACCTACTGCATGAAGAGGATGTTTGAGGGTTTTATCCCAACGATCTGCGATGATTTTTTTGACCTAATCTTTAGCTTTGAGTTCATGTAAATTTTGTTTCAGTACTCGAATAAACTCATACACAAATGGCATTGTTGGGACTCCTTCGGAATCAACAATGAGAATAACTGTATATAGTGCCTCATAGATTGACACTAGGTTAGAGACCTTATCCCAATATGCATGATTAAACATGGAGTCCTTCAGCCTCATGTCCAATGGTGGTCGACTAAACTTGTAGAGAAGTCCATTCATTACTAATAAAGATCTTATTCAAATCGGCTCTTTTTTAGAAGACTTTGGGACGATGTAATTGTCCCAAATCTTGTTGTCTCACAGGCACCTGATATCTCCACCCTGACCTTTCTCATTTTCCAAGCAACCAACCATGATTGTAGATGAAGTTGGTGATCTTTCGTGCATTAATTATCAAGTCTAAAACACTTTATCTTTTACCAATATCTTTAACCATAAGGTCGATGCAATGTGTGCTATGAAGTCCAAAATAAATTATTGCTTCTTCATTAACAATTTCACAACCTTCACAAATGTTGATTCATTTATGCATGCAATTTGTACACTTGTTGCTTCACCAACTTCCTTTATCACGTTCTTCAACAGACCATAAATGTATTTGTTGTCTTTTATATTCTCTAATGCATTAATGGATTTAAGAAAAATTGTTCTTCCATTACAATATACCATGAAATTAATGATGCTTAATTTCATGGGACCGATCCATCCATCACACATAATTGTGCACCCATATGTTTTCTATTTCTCCCTTTGGATATTCACAAAATCTTCCATGTTTTTATACTCCATAGCCAAATATTTGTTTTGATTTCCTTATGGAGAAGGTGGCTCCTATTCCCATGCCACAAGTTAAAGTAAATAATTATATGGTTTGTAACTAGAATGTATGATAATAATGTTTTATAGAATTGAAAATTGATTTTCCATACCCGACTTGACGTCACGTAACAATTATCATTCTTAAAGTGGTGAGAGTATTTTTTGTGAGGCGCAAAACTCTTATATATGAAGAATTTACTAATTAATTAGCCCATCGTTTATTTGATTGCACCTCATTTAAAAAGATTTTCAATACCCTTTTGTCCTACTGCTAAAGATTTGTATAATGATGGAGCAAGAGGTGGTGATGAATCTGATTGTCTCACACTTAGAGATCTTTGCATGCGTCGTAATGGATCATTGGATGTGAGTGTGACGGCTCACCTAGCTGTAGTATATATATTAGAAATGTTCGTTAGATTCGTTTGTACTATAAAAATAAATTTAAGTTAAAATATTTATCCCATTTTAACTCTTTGCAAATAAATCCTTGCTTTTTGTTGTCGATTAATTCCTTGACTTTGGATGACATGCATGACAGATCAATTCGCTCATTAGGATTAATGTCTGCCGGATACATATAGACACCATCCTCCTCCTCCTCCTCATCTTCATTATCATCATCATCAATGAAATGTCTATGGCTACGACCTATTGTGCCTTGTAGTTTAGCTCAAATTTATTTAATATTTTCAACTTTCTTCGCTTTGACTTTATTTCTTTAAACCAAAAGTTGTCTCATTTCTTTTTCACCTATGGAACACGTATGGCACTTCTTGCTATTTGGTAGGGATCTATATGTAGTGAAATTCGCAGTAAATCCCGCCACTTTTAATCACCATACCACAATAATTGTATATTATGTCATTTTGTTCCCTTAAATAGATATCCTGATATTTTGGCAAGATCCACGACCTCGAATAGTGTTTCCACTTCCATTATCCTTCCTATTAACTTCAATAATTGTAATAAATTTTTATTCAAACCAAATCTAGATATAAAGTTATATTAAATATCATAAGTTAAATAAAATGTGTAAGATATACATTTGACATAATATGTGTTCATACTAAAACATTTTGTTATATTTCATATCCATAATCTAAAAATCTAAAGTTATATTAAATATCTAAAAACTGATAAAATGTACTGCACTATTTAACATATAAAGTAAATTAAACATAATATAAGTTCATATTTTATACATTACTTAGCAAATTTTTATATTTCATATTTATAATTTCAATCTAAATATAAAGTTAAATTAATTAACATCGAGTTAAATAAAATGTGTTTTTACATTAATTAACAATTTATTATATTTTATATTCATAAATGCTAATTTTAAATCTAAATTTATATTAAATATCTAAATATACATAATATATGTTCATATTTCGTACAATAATTAACAAATTATTATATTTCATATTCATTATCATAATCTAAATCTAAGGTTATATTAAATATCTAAACCTCCATATATATGTTCATATTTAGTACATTAATTAACAAATTATTATATTTCATATTCATAAGAAACATAATCTAAATCTAAGTTATATTAAAAATCCTAAATATACATAATATATGTTCTGTATTTTAAGTGCATTAATTAACAAATTTTATATTTCATATTCATAATCTCAATCTAAATATAAAGTTATATTAATTATTGTAAGTTAATAAAATGTGTTTTACTTTAATTAAAAAATTTATTATATTTCATATTCAATAATCATAATCTAAATTTAAAGTCATATTAAATATCTAAATATATATAATATATCTTCATATTTACATTAATTAACAAATTTTATATTTCATATTCACTTAATCTCAATCTAAATATAAAGTTATATTAATTATCATAAGTTAAATAAAAAGTATTCATACATTAATTAACAATTTGTTAAATTTCATATTCATAATTTATTATATTAAATATCTAAAAATAAATAAAATGTGTAAACTATTTAACATATAAAATAAATTAAATATAATATATGTTCATATTTCATATTTATAATCTTAATCTAATTATAAACTTAAAATTAATTACTAAATTACACAAATGCTCTTAAAAAACTAGTGATTTTAGGACTATTTATAGAATTTTTGGAGTCAAACTATCCCTTTTTTTTTTTTTTTTTGTCAAAAAACCATTAAAAATGAATTATGGTCGTTAGATTTGATTTTTGATCAAATCTGACTGTTAGATCTTGATTTAGCCGTTGATCAAGTCAAATATTCAAAATCCACAGTTAGATAAAAAATCTGACCGTTGGAACCTAAAGTAACTACCAGATTGAATCTTGACCGTTGGATCAACATAGATTTAATTATGGCCGTGCGATCCTGCAGGTTGTGACACCCTATTTCCCGGAAGTCCGTTGATAACCCGTCAACCTGCGGAATATTCGTGGATGTCGGGTAACCTGACACCACTCCATTGAGTCCCATTTTCTAAGACTCAAGATTTAATGAAAATCGGACAGAGTCTCCTTTGTACGGGGAGCTCTACCCAAGATACAACCTGTCCCAAATTGTACAACGACCACACCGGGTCCACATGCGAGTAAAAACGACCACTTGGGCTCATGCATCAATACTACATAAAATCATGCTATATTCTGATAGTTGAGAGTTATTACTTTACTCTTAACCAAAACATATATCAAAATTTAAAGTTTTAATACATGTTATAAAAGAAAATGTAAAAGCCACAATCCAGTTTTCTTTTAAAACGCGACACTCTAATTGGCTGTAGTCTCCCGTCTACTCTCTATACCTGAAATAATGATCACTCGACAGGGTGAGCAATGCCTAGTAGTGATAATCTTTTACATGGGTTACTCCCCATCTAAGTACACATGTCATGGCAACCAAACACACTCAAGAAAATATATGATCACTGCCAGATATGCATTGCCGTCATGTCTTGAGTCCTCAGAGCTCCTTCGCGTACCTAAGCCAAATGCGAGCAAAAATACAATTTTCAAAACAAAGGTTTTGTTCTCTAAAACCTACTCTAGGGTTTCATTAAATATATTGGACAACCCTCTCGAAAGGTGAATTCTTTGGGTAATTATCGAAATAGTCGTGAAGTCGACATCGAGATGAGCTTGTTGGACAACTCTGAGCAATTCTTGGAAAATCTTCCTTGAAATTCCTTTTCTGGCCAGTTTTCATTTTATTTCATTTTATTTCTATGTGTACTCCACTACCATCTAGAAAGTGCCAGGTGCTATAATGGAATGCATTATGCCATTTCCACACAATTCATATAATATATTTTATATGTATATATTAACAAAATTTAATTCACATAATTCATGTTATTCAATTCTCAATCAATAACATAAAATTAGTTCACATGGAGTGATAACAATCCCGACAATTCATTTTGAATCACTCGACAACACAAAAATCCACCTGACAATCACGTGAGCATTGAACCCTAGGCTTGGCACCATTCCGACCACCTGATAGGATTTTCTCCACTTGGTTCCAAGATTTTGGGGCCAGATAACCACGGCCATTCAAGCCTTAACAAATCCCCGTCCATTAAAATGGTTCTTAGCGAAGAGAATAAGCAGTAGGAAAGATGGCTACCTCTTGGGTTGTTGGAACTCCATGAATTGGTGCCACCTTGTAACCCTTCGCTGCGTGAATTGCACCAACTAGCAGCTGAAAGAGGCAGACGATCCAGAGCATTTGGGAAATCTAGAGAGAAGTCACTTTTTCTCTCTCTAAAACCAATATTTCACACCTACTGCACGTTTTCTCCAAAATGGAGAAGATGAATTCCCTTTTGTCTTATTCATTTAATCTTTTAACTTAATTTCCTCCTTATCCCTTCTTTTAACTATTTGACTTAAAGGACATTTTTGAAACTTGGCTTAATCAAAGTCATTTATCTTCATCCTCTCTCTAATTATGCAACATGTGTCACATGGGTACATGTAGTAGGTGACTTTTGTCACATCACATGTCTCTCACAAACCGTCATACGGCACCCGACACCCAGTGTCTCAAAAAACGTGAAATTCTGACTGTCTTGGAATTCGACGTGGTAGCTAAATTTCGTAAGACAATTCCAATGGTGAAGTCCGTTTCGTCATCCGAGATCTAAAAAAATTTCGGATTTTGACCGAAATTACCATTTACCATTTTTCAGAAAATAGAATTTTCTCGAGTTTTACCTGCGGGTAGCGTTGGAGGTTAAAAAAAACGGACAGAATCTCGATCTTTCCACGTCTCACTCCAAAGTCGTGGGACCAACACCGATATATTGTCGATATATCGACGATTTTTGTCGATATATTGATGATAATTAACGATATATTGCCGATAATGCACAAATCTCATCATCGATTCGTGCGTCATTCCACACACTGATTCTCATTGATATTATCATCGAAATATCGTTGTGTTACCAATATATCGCCGATATAGCCCAATTTTTTCCGACATTTGGCGACTATCGTTTGACCCGATATCATGTTGAAATGTCGGCATTTAGATATATCGTCGATATTTGCGACATTTTAATCCATGGTTCTAACAAGGATTCTTATAAGGTATTAGTGATTCTTAGGAATTGTGTTAATTTAAGTTAACCTTATTGTTACAAAATCTATTCATGGTCAAATCTCAAAACAATTGAACTTATAAAATTCCAAACTACAACAATCCAATTCTACAAAGTCTATTAATCTTATATTTATTTTTTTCATATTTAAAATTATCACATGTTGCCATCGAGGTCTGGCTTGATGGTTAAAGGTTTGGAAAAAACATAGATAAGAGTCAAGTTTTGAATATTTAAGAAAGCATAATATTACAATGTTGTAAATCCAAATAAATAGATATAAAAAATTTATCACATGCCAAAAAAATCCCAAGTGTTGCTATGCTGGCCAAGAGTTGGAGATCGAAGTGCAAGTATTGATTCATGATAAAGGGATTAATCCAGGCCCGAACAAGAAACATGTTTCGCTTAACGATTTTGTGTGCTAAAGAAATGATGTTGTTTTCAAGGGGATGGTTGTTGTTGAGTTTGTTAGAGGGTGGTTATTGACATGGTATTGTTCTTTTTGAGAATTTTTTTTTTTTTTTGTTGGGACTGTGAGTGACTTATGAAATATTATAATACCTAATATTTAGGTAGTTTTGTCAATCTATTGTAAATATTAGCAATTGCAAGACAAGACCAATCCATAAGATAAAACAATAATTGGGTGGCAATGTCAAACTAATCAATTAACAATAGTTAGGTGGTTGTATTAATTCCATAAAAATGTAAATAAAACGATTAATCAATCCACGCAATAAAGTAATAGATTAGTGGTTATATCAATATTCAGGAAATGAAAATATAAATGGATAGTTAAACCAATTTTCATAGAATAAGAAAAGAAGATAATAATGACATATGATATAACATGGTAAAACCCTTAGAATGAGGAAACCTCAATGGGATAATTTCGAGAAAATAATTCACTATGAGATAAAACTGGTACAAAATGTCACACACTCAGGATATGTTCACAATCTTTTCAATTTTATCTCTCGGTATTTTTTCTGTAAAACATTATATTTCTTACCACTTTTTTCAGTATGACAATTCCAACTGTTTTATACCTATCTTTTCAACTTTTCGTGATTAAAAGAATAATATCTATAAGTCTTTCTAATCTTTTAAAATTTTTATTTGATTATATTCCTCAAAACTTATTTATGGATAAAGTTTGATCATCCGGTAGATTTCATTGATTCAAATGAAAATCAATTTCATTAGTCGAAAGAACCCTCAATTCCCATGCAAACGAATATAGGATATAAGACACTTGGAGAAATCTTTCTCCAAAGAAAAGGCTGCTGTTGAAGCGGCCATTAATGGGGCTGGACCCACACTTTTTTTCTGCGAAATGTTTTGGACTTGCAAATGGCTTTCCTTTTTCCTTCTCTGTTTTCTTTTTAAGTTGGAAGTTTTTGCTTGACGGAATGGAGTAAAAATTCCCAGTATTCTCTCTCTTGTTCTTGCTTTGTTCCCTCCCTCAATTTCTCTCTTCCTCGATATTCTTCCCCCTTAATTTCTGAAGTCAACACTAATTCAAAGAGTCCTTTCTATGGTCAAGGACTCAGTATCATTAGACGATAATATTTTAATTATAACTAAATATATGATCCCTTGAAATATATCACAGTACACATTAGTCCCTCAGGTTTCTTTGAAGTACGTGTGAATAGAACTGAAAACATCTCAAACAGGTTAGACTTCACTTATTTTTTAGGTCCACGGGCAGCATGGGGGCCTAACATGGGATGGATCAGCCAACCTGGCCAAAATTAAACCACATTATTTTTTATTCTAACCCTTTTCTCAAGCTTAGAATTTAATGTATAAACTAGATTCACCTTCATTTGACTTTAATTAGCTTATAACTATAAATATGGACAGACTGAAGAGTACATGGATCTGATATAAAATGAAACATAGTTCGTCCCCTTTTAAAAATGGACTTGAAGTAAGAACCACGACCCTTTTGTGGCTTAGATCAAGCTTTAAGCATTGAGTTGGGCCAGGCTTAAAACGGACCGTGGCTTCAAGTTTTTAGTCTGGCAGGAGCCATATTAATCAATGGTATTTCAATACATGTTTAATATCAAATATGAATTTACACATCAAGGAAGCGTGTTGACTTCTTCACGGGGGACACATGCGGCCTCAATCTCTGGCCTTAGTGGTTATAGGCGTGATCTTTTTCGATTAAATTGGGGTGGAGCGTGTTGGGGTCGTTGAAATTTGGAATTGGAGCGATGTGGGTCGATCCGCGAATACGAGTGTGGAACTCTTGCAAAAGTAAAGAAGAAGGAGGAGGGAGTCGGCGAATTTCACCGTGGCGCTCAGATGCCTAAGTCGATTCTCAGTAGCAGGAAGAAAGATAGGCGCTTAGGGGCGAATGTTTTTATGTACCTTTCACGGAGTGGGGTAGTGCAGTATTTATAGCGTATGTTTTCTGATTGGATGGTGGTAAGGATTCTTTCCCATTGGATGAGGTATTTTCTGCCTTTATCGCTCTGGATTATGGGGATAATGAGGGAAGCGATCGTGAGATTATCCTACTTCCCTCATTGGTGAGATTCGGTTTGATTTATAGGATAAGTTGTTATTGGGAATTATCCTACTTCCCTTATTGGTGTGATTTAAGTTGATTCCCGGACAGAGTTTTGGATCGTCCATGTTGTGGCCTTGGGGCGACGGTAGGCTTCCGTTTCGGGTCGGTGCCAGGGACTCAGGCGTCTCA
The DNA here is from genome assembly GCA_016808115.1 of Tetrastigma voinierianum. Lineage (NCBI taxonomy): Eukaryota > Viridiplantae > Streptophyta > Magnoliopsida > Vitales > Vitaceae > Tetrastigma > Tetrastigma voinierianum. Next base: position 137,937 of record JAEQBH010000514.1, read on the forward strand.
TTGGGCTTACCTTTTCCTTGGGCTTGGTGGAGTGGAGCTGCGCGCCTATTTTAAACCATCCAGGTTTCCCAGCCGCATATACGGTGGCGTGTCTGAGAAATTTGTGTCGTTCTTGAATCGGACGCGACTTCCCGCGATGTTCACATAGAGGCTAGTTTGGTTAGGGCTTTGTCGTAGTCGCGCATATCTTGTGATAATAATGACTTTTCGATTTTCGCCCATTTCTTCTAGCTCTTTCAGTTTCTTCCAAGAATATCCTCTGACCGTTCGCCTTATGTTCCCCTGATCTTGACACCTTTTTGTTTCTCTGCGAGTTTGGGTTTCCCTTTCCTTAACATTCGTTCTGATCATCCGTGCAAAGTTCCTTTTGGCGTTTTGTGATACTTTGCCTGAGGTAGCCTTTTCTGTTATGTTCCTGAGACTAGCGCGTCTTTTTTCCTTCTGTGTCTTTCCGAGCGACATAGCAGAACGATAGGGCCTGCTTGATTAGGTCTTGTTCTTATTACCTATTACTCTCATGGGTTCGGGTCTTTCCTCTTCTTTGCTCATAGGGGGTGGCCTACGGTATGGTTCGGGGGCGGACGGGTGGCGCCTCGTATTCAGCAGGGTTGTTCTTCGAGGACAGCCGGGGGAACCCCTTTTCCCTTGGACAAGGGTAAGGGGAAAATTGACGAGATTAAATACCTCGGGATCGGAATATCTGAAGTCAGCCGTGCAGAATGCTTTGGCGGTAGGGCCTAGCAGAATTGAGCCTTTGTATGGAGCAACTTTCGTGAGGCGTTATAGGCCCCCTTTTGGTGTCCAGGTCTGGTCTCCCGACATTTTGACTTCCTACGTGGTCCAAGTGCCTAAGATGGTGTGTTTCTTCGAGGTGGCCTTCGACAACGGCCTCCGTTTCCCTTTGCACCCCTTCATAAAAAGAGTTTTGCAATATTTCAACATATGCCCTTCCCTGACTTTCGCGATTTTAGAATTATTTTGATTGGGGTACATTGGTTTTCTTCAGGGATAAGGGCTTTGGTGTTCTCAATATAGCTTTGTTCCTGGACCTTTTTAGTGTGAAGGAGGCCTCCGAGGGCTTTCTTTATCTTTTTAGGCGTGCCGGTGCTCCTCTGATTCTCTCGGACCTTCCATCCTCCCATAGACTTTGGAAGGAACGTTACTTCTTCGTCAGTGGCCGCAGTTGGGAGTACGATCCCCTTGATAAGGATGATGACCTGCGGGTTACGGCTGCCGGACCCTCGAGAATCTTCGTGAGCGCTCGCTTTGGTTCTTTGGTCTATCTTTCTTAAGTTATAGGGTATCGCTAATTCTGCATTGGTTGTATGTCTTTCAGGTGTTCGCCCTGATCTCAGCCCCGAAGACAAAGTCATAAAGCGGGAGTTGGCTAAGTGCCTTCCAGCGCACTCGGGACTTATCGGGTCGGATATTCCGGATCTTGGGTTGAGATCCTCCGTCACTGCTACCTTGGGGCCTTCACCTCCTGGTTATGAAGCTTTCTCACGATGGGCCTCCCGCTATCAAGCCCACTAAGGGAGAGCTTTTGGCTCGAGTGGAGATGTTGTCCCGGAAGTCTCGGAGTGTGAAGCGAAAAACTCTGGACTCTCCTGTGAAGGGCCGCCCGTCCTGGGGTAAAGTCCCGAAGTTGGGGTCGTCTTCTTCTTCACCTTCTGCCCACGTCCGAGTGCTGGGGCAAGTGATGCCGCCTTCGTCTGAGGTTCCTAGAGCCCCAAGTTCGCAGCCTCGCTCTGGCTCTGCTGCAAAGGCCAAAGACTCCTCGGGAAGGGCTGCTGAGCCTCCGTTGGAGGTCATGCTTGTGCTTGTTGGAGTCCTCTGCGCGACCTTGAGTACTCCTTCGTCGACGGAAGAGGCGAGAGGAAAGCGCCAGAAGGCTGAAGAGATGGCGATTCCTTGATCTTGGTGCGAAGCTTGCGGTGTAGCGATCTCATCATCCTCAGAATCGACCTCGAGGTCAGTGCCACACTATTGAGGAAGCCTTAGCTGCGTCCCTTAGGGGGTCGCCTACGTGAAGTTCTCGTGTCTCATTGTGTGCGCTTTTATCTTGGGTTCGGTTAACGTGTTGACTTTGGGTTGGGTCTCAGTGGGGTGGCCTCGCCCCAGAGAGTTTTGCCGAAGGGCAGTTGAATGAGGCTGACTCGAGGCACTTGAGTCTACAAAGCGGGGGTGGTTGCTCTTGTTCCCAGGCGGTGAGGCTGCGAATCGGGTGTGAATATGACGAAGGCGTGAAGCTTAAGTCGATCACGAGGCATACCCGCGTCGGCGGCTGAGGGTGAGTGGGGAAGAAAAAGGCTTGGGATTGCTAAAAGTAACGAGGTTCTGACCGGGGGGAGTCATGGGCTGGTGCGAGGTTGCGGGATGACTGCGGAGGCCCGGGGACGGAGTGCGGGCTACCTAGGCTGAGCTTCGGGTAGTTAGGGATGGCGCAATGCGTCTGAAAGCGGTTACGAGCAGCTGGGAAGAGCTAGCGTGTTGCGAGAGGCAGTACAGCATGGCCGCGAGCTAGAAGGAGCCGTCGCGGCACACGATCTTTGCAAGCTCTATTGAACGCATGACCGAGGAGTGCCATGGGTTGCGAAGTGACCTTCAGAGGCAAGAAACTCTAGTTGTTCAAAGGGACGGGGCTATAGCGAGTTTGAGGGATGAGGCCTACACTCAATGGGCTTCTGGATGGCTTGCCTTTCAAAGGAAGGCTGCTAGTGCCTACCCAGGTTTGGATCTTAACTTCGACATCCCTAGTGATGAGGAGGTTGAAGATCTTACACGAGGCTGCTCTGAAGCTGACACTCCCTGGCAGGGCTGCTCCTTCTTCTTACCTTTGAACTCCTTTGACCGGCTTGTTTTTATTTCATTTTTTACGCAGGGCTTCGAACCGGGATATATGTGTCGTTCTCGATAGATACCCATTTCTATTTCACCGCTTTTATCCCTTTTTTTTTTCTTTTTTATAAATGCGCCCTTTGTGTTGCTCTGCCTGAGCTATCTTGGATCAATGGCTATATGGCCTTGCCTGAGTTGAGCAGTTGAGCTCTTCAAAAATTGAGCCGTTGAGGCTCCATGGGTTGCATGAGGCGGGGCCGGCTCTTGGGCTAATTTGCACAGGTTGAAGCGGTTGAGCTCTTGAGCGAGGCTGGCCGAGGCTTCGGTGGGCCTGTCTTCTGGGGTGGCCCCGACTCTTGGGCTAGTTTGCACGAGTTAACAGTTGAGCTCTCGGCCGGCTGGGCTCCGTGGCTAATGCTGGTGAATTGACTCTTAAGCTAGTTTTCCTGAGTTGAGCAGTTGAGCTCTTGAAAAATTGAGCCGCTGAGGCTCCATGGGGCTGTTACGCACTTTGTTGGTGACTCTTGGGCTAGATTTACTGAAGTTGAGCGGTTCAGGCTCTCTGCCGAAAGCGGCTGCTGAGGCGCCGTGGCTAATCGGCTATGGCGGAAGCCCGACTCTTGGGCTAGTTGCTGGAAGGTTGGTGGTTGAACTCTTGGCCCGAGGCTGGCGAGGCTGTGCAGCGGTGAGGCCGACTCTTAGGCTAGTTTGCACGAGTTGAAGCGGTTGAGCTCTTGAAAATGGCTGCTGAAGACTCAGTAGGCTATTACCTTGAGCGACGCTCTTAGGCTGGTTGCTTGAGTTGACGATTGAGCTCTTGGCGAGCTCTTGAGGCACGTGACTAATACTGGTGAATTGAATCTTAGGCTAATTTGCAGGTTAGTAGTTAAGCTCTTGTGGCTACTTTGAGGCTCGGGTGGGATGTTACGCTAAGGCTGGGCGACTCTTGCGCTAGTTTGCCTGAGTTGAGCAGTTTAGCTCTTCAAAATTGAGTTGTTGGGGCTCTTGGGCGCTAAGGGCCTTCCCTAAAATTTGTTAGCTACGCAAGCTGGCTGTTGGGCTCTTAGTGGCCCCGAGGCCTTCTGGTACATTAGCTCTATTGGCTCTTTAGGCTCCTGCAGGCGGCTGAGCCTTCTTGAACTTTAAGCTGCAAAGGCCCACTGGGGGCTCCACTGGCGTTGAGGCCTTCACAGTGTTAAGCTACGCAAGCTATTCTTGTGCTCCTAGGGCTAATACTGGTGAACTAGCTCTGCTGACTGCTATGGCCTTTCCTAGCAGGTTGAGCTCTTAAAGCCCGAAATTGTTGAACTCAGTGGGCTAATCACTTTGAGAAATTTGAGCTGGCTACGTGGGTGTATGGCCTTTCTGGCTTGATTGAGCTCTTGGCGAGTTCTTTGAGTCTTGGTCGTTTGAATTCCACTTCTTGGAAATGCGGCGTCATTATCTTGGTTTGGAGGCTCCCAGCGTCCTTGCGATTTTCAGGTACTTTGGCCTCCTTATAAATGGTGATTTCTTCGCTATGGAGCCCATACTTTGAACCTTCTTCCCTTTTTTGGGCGCAACTGGAATGAGGAAGCGTTAAGGCTTGGCCGTCTTCATAGAAGTCCGCCTGGGTTACGGCAGCTCAGGTGGGTTGTTTGTGGGAGTTGTGTTTACCCTGAGTCTCCCTCACATAGGCGTTATATTTATTCCTAGCCGTGCTGGGAATGCTTCCCTAGAAAGAGCGGTGCATTTTTAATCTTGCTTTTCCATTTCTCCTCTTTCTCTTTCTCTTCTTTCTTCTCCTTCTCCTTATTTTTCTTTTCATTCTCTCTTCCTCTCTTTCTCCTTTTCACTTCTCTCTTTCCATCTGGTTTCTCCTTTCCTTTCGCATCTCTCTTTCTCTTTCCCTCTCTTTTCTCTCTCTTGAGATTTTTTTTTTTAGAGGCGCATCTTGTTTATTTAGGATGTGAGATGACAACTGTTGGTGTAATCAAAATTGTGCCTTTATTGTAATAAGAACAATATATTTTTCGCGCATGAGATTGTGTACTTTGTGTATGTAACTTTCTCTTTACATTCCTGACTTAATATTTTTGGCACTAGGATGCACAGCTTTTGATGTATGGGGGATACTAGCGGAATAATCACAAACAAACGATCGTTATCCCGGCGTGATGATACTTTATTTATAATTTTCAATCAGGGTTTGTTGATCGCAGCTTTAGGTGCTCGGCATTCGAGCATGAGGCGAGTACCGCTTCTTAGTGCGGAGTTCGTGGTTGCCGGGTTTGATGGCCTTGAATCACGATGTAGGGAGCATTGATTGGGCCCTAGTTTTCCATGTGCTGGGATTTTTCCTGCGTTAAGCGGGAACTTTTTTGGGAACTAGGTCGCCAAGACTTGTAACTCTTGGGTTGACTTTTGTTAGTGAGTACCTCGCCGTCCTTTCTTTGTTGGTCTTAAATTACGCTTTAGGACTGTACTCACGCACTGGGTCTGGGAGGTCTAGGTTTAAAACGGAAACCTCTTTTGTTTATTTCATGCTAGCCAATTCAATCCTTAGGGACTTTAATCAGATGCAAGCCAGTCCGCCTCAGTACCAAAAGATGAAGCGAATGGGTTCCCGAGTTCTGATTTGAGCATGGTTACGTATGCACAACACCTACGGGTAGGTATTCACCTTACTTACACTTCCGGTCTTCAACTTTGTCTTTGATGCGAAAACACAAAGGGTTATGATGGTGGCTTTAACTGTCCATTAGATTGTGGATGTGGGGATAGTAGTAGTTCTTGATCCTGCAAGGCTAAAACCACGAGAGAAATCTGAACTTAAGTTGTATCGAGGTGTTTGTGCTCGGACACGGGGCCCTTGGGATTCGCAAACACTGCAGTATGGAGCGCGGACAAGGCTGCTTTGTCATCTTACGTTACGTGATAGTAGCCAAAGGTTGACTTGACCCATTTGGTGAAATAATCCCTTCTTCACGATGATAAATTTGCATTGGCCTTTCCAATGGGCGGAGGTCCCAATATATCAAACCCGCTGTGGAAAGGCGGGGCTCGTGACCAGCATTGATAGGCTGGGATGGGAGGTGAGAGACGGTGTTCGGCAAATTGCATTTCGACTAGGTCGGTCGCATCTACGAGCATTGTGGACAAGTAGTATCCATGCCTTAAACTCCACGCTAATGTATGAAACTCAGATGTGGTTCCTCATGTGCCTTCATGTACCTCCCTCGATGCGTGGTCGGCGTCCTTCCTGTTGCATAGGGATGGGTGTGAAAAACCTCGCTTGTAAAGGCTTCCCCGATTGAGCAATTGAACACAGTGAGCCATAGTCCCTAAGCTTAGAGGCCTCTTTGGTCGTTGGTGCTTGATCCTTCTATTAAGTAATTTAGTGGGGTCCGTCGACTCGGCTCGACATGGCCACGGAGACTTCGTAGTTGAGATCTATGGAGACTCTGCGAGAGGATGTTCGATGAGGCGTCGATCTACTTGAGATCTTTTGTGAAATTTGTGTTTAGTTTACCAAGGTATATGCTCGGGAATTCTACGCTCTGGGTATGTCGACACGAGGACCCATTACGAACTTTGTTAAATCTCAGTACCTTCTTGAGGTATAGGATCATTTTTTCATTTGTCCTCTGGCGTCTTCTATTTATCTTACTACCAGCCCGGTATTTTTTCAAGCTGGTCAGCTTCCAATGAATGGGCGAGTTGAGGAATCCCAGCTATAATGACCTCGTACCGACCTCGTTGTTGGAGGCTTGGAACCCAGAATCAGTGCATACTCGATATCTATTCATACCGGGGAGGGTCGAGGATTAGCGGCCTCGCTTCCTTGAGCATTAACTGACCCGTCACGGACCGGTTTTCGGTCTAGAGTCGATTCCGTCATTTAGTATTCTCGGCGGGTTCTGCAGAGGTGGGTCATAAGCGAATCTGCTAAGACACGCCCTTTATTGCGGTTTTCGGCTTATATCGATGTTGAACTTCGCTCGGCTCTGTATTTATTTCGCCGGCCTTCCTAGGTCTCCTAGTTTGTGTAGCACTTGCTTCATCGAGTATTTTGTTGGGACTTCAATGGTGTGGGCTTGAAAATAAGGGCGGAGCTTTCGGGCTCATGGATTTGCTAATACCGAGTTAGTTTCTCCATCTTTAAGGTACCTCTGTACACTCACTCCTCGAGGCTATTTGCAATGGTAAGACATGATCTTTGTACTCGGTCTTTGTCTTTGGTAAGGCGGCGGTAGAAATCGAAGCGCGATCTGGAGTGGGGAGTTCTCCTTTTGAGGCTTACCATGGTGGGAGAGCTCGGATAGAGTCTTCAATGCGAGCCGGCTTCTTCGCGATGTGTCCCATGAAAAAGCTTTAGAACTGGAAGAAGAGTGACACTTATCGTTGACCTTGGATACGACAAACTATCTGACTATTCTTCAGTTAGACTTGGACCTTTTTTTGTTTTGATGGTGGCGACATGTCGAGCACAACCTTTATCTTGTCCAAATTTTCCTCAATTCCTCGGTTGTTGACTATAAAACCTAAGAATTTTTCGACTGAGACTCCAAAGGCGCATTTGGTTGGATTCAACTTCATGTTGTACTCTCTCGGGATCTCTGGAATGCCTCGAGACCAGAGGATGAGCTATGTGGAGCTCGGTTGTGGTTGACTTTACCCGACATGTCATCATGTACACCTCCATGGATACTCACATTTAACACAGGAACATCTTGTTCACCAACCCTCACGGTATGTAGCTCCACAGTTCTTTAGCCAAAGGCATCACTTTCGATAGCAATGGGTTCCTTGCCTGTGGCGAATGAGGGTTTTCTTGGTCGTCGGGATCATCTTTGATACGGTTGTGTGGATAAAGCATCCATGAAACTAAGGAGTTCATGGCCGGCTGTGGTATCTACAATGAGATCGATCCGTGGCAGAGGAAAGCTATCCTTTGGGCATGCTCGATTGACGTCAGTGAAGTCGATGCAAAGTTGCCATTTACTTAGTTGCTTTTGGCCAGTACGGCGTTGGCGACCATTTTGGGCCTCCACCTCTCGATTGCCCACACTGGGAGCTTGGCGACCTCCTCGTTGATTGCTTTTTGCCTCTCCGGAGCAAAGCTCCTTCTTTTTACTTGACTGGTTTGAAAGATGGACTGATGTTTAGTCTGTGAGTAATGATGGCGGGATCAATTCCTCCCATATCCGCCTGCTTCCATGCGAAGACATCCTTGTTCAGTCTCAGAAATTGGGTAAGGAGACTTCTGAGGTTGTCCGTGAGCTTATAACTGATGTAGGCGAGGTGTTCAAGGTTTCATCCAACGATACAGGCTCTAGCTCTTCCGAGGGCTCAGGTCGGGTGTTTATCTGGAAATTAAATTGAATGTCGAGCTCGTCCAAGTATATGTTGTCTACTGCTTTGCTTCACTGATGCAGAGTAACACTCCCTGGCCACGTGTTGGTCTCCTCGAACCATTCCTACTCCGCTTATGGTAGGAAACTTGATCATCATATGGTAAGCGGAGGGAATGGCCTTTATGGCGTTGAGAGGGGGCACGCTATGTATATTATAAGCCGAGATGGGGCATCTACTGAGAAACCTTGCATCGTTGTGGCTTGACGGGGTCTCCCAAAGTGAGCAATAGCGTATTGAGCCCAAGGTAGCCTTTCTCTCTGAGAATCCTCACGGGTGGGTGTTGGTGGCTCGACTTCTCCCTCCAGTGCCACATCTTATTGACTGACGAAGATGTCGAATTTGAACTCCCATTGTCGGCTAGGATGATGGATCGTTTTGTTAGCCTGACCGCCTTTATCGCAAGGATCATCATGGGGGTGTTGGCATCCCTCAGTGCGAATCGAGGCACGTTATACGGCGTATTGAGTCGTCAGTTGGACATTGCTTGTACTTCCATCTCCTCTCCAGGCGATCTTTGCGCAAATGGGCCTTCCTAGCGGTGGACTCGCCTCCACGCAAATCCTCTCAAGATCACATGAATTTCTCTAAGAGTTGGTGCGAGTTGTTGTGCAGCAGGGTGGAGCAATGGTTCTTGAGCACGATCCCGGCCTTCGGTGCTATGAGCGCGAAGATATCGAGTCTTAGAATCAAATATTCTATTTTCTTCCTGAGTTGTATGCAATCATCCGTTCGATGCCCGTGGTCCCTATGGAACTCACAATACTTGGTGTTATCTCTCTTGGTAGGGTCTGACCTCATCTGGGACGGCCATCTCAAGAATTGTTCTTGTTGTACCTCGCGCAGGACCTGCGACACTGTGGCCGTCAAGGGGGTGAACCAGAGTTGAGAATGCTGTCGCGACTCGGTGAGGTGGACCTAGAGCGGTCTGAGGTTCCATCTTAGGTACATTCTGTCTTTCTTTGGGGACCTCTCCATGTCTCTTGTCTTAGGACTCGAGTCACATAAACTATCAGATCCGCTTTTCTCTTTAGCAAATTTGAAGAGCTTCCTTTCTTGGATATGAGGGCTTCCTCGCCGTTTATATACTTCTTCGCTTTAGCAAGCGCCTCGGCCATGCTTGCCTGAGGATTCTTTAAGATGGAAAACATCAAATCTTTTAACTGCACTCCTAGCCTAGCGATGAATGCGGTGATAGCGAACTTCTCGTCGGGTATATCTACCTTCAGAGACTCGGCATTGAACCTCTGGACATAAGATCTCAGGCTTTTTCTTGCGAGCTCTACTTTATGGTCGAGTGGGTGATAGCTTCAGAAGCTTCTGTACGTTAGAAACCAATGAGAGTGGGAGGCGAGCCTTGATGGAGAAGCTCTGCGGATGAGGGAGATCGACGATGGTGTGACCTATTAAACCAAGCCCCGGTATTTGGGCCTTTTAAGCGTGATAAGCGAAAGCCACACTGCCGTCACAGGAATCCCCCGATACCCATGTAGCCTCCATCTGATTCTTACAAGTGTTGAGGTGATCGGTAAGGATCTTGGCACCATCGAGGCAGCTTCTATTTGCGACATTCTAAGCTTATTTGAAAGGGGAAGTGGAGCACCTGGTGTGAGCGGGGGACTCGGTTTGTTGTACGGGGGTGTCCATAGAGTCGAGGAGCTCGTCGCCAACTTCCTTCATGCGGTGAGGCTCTGGCACGGAAGGCCCTTGAACCTCTACTCCCACGATCGCTCTCCCATTGCTTGCTGAGGGGGGTTTAGTTCATCATTTCCGACGTGTCCTCTGAGTGTTGCCGTTGCCTCTCTCGGGGTTGGTGTGGTGGTGCCCTGGCTCATTTGAATACGCCCCGGTTTCAACACCTCGGGGAGTGTCGTGGGGTGGTTGCCCTTCGTGAGGGGTGATGTTATGGCCTTCCTGAATTTGTCACACTTCCCGCGGGCGTTGCATCTGCCTGGTGAGTTGCTCTAACTCTCCCATCAGGCGGTTGTTGGTGAGGCGGAGCGCCTCCACCTCGTCTGTGTTGGCTTGCATTGTTTCTAACGTGCCATCGGGAAGTCAGTTGTCTACATCGCTGGTTGGTCACGCATCCCTTGGAAGTTAGCGTTGCTCACGATTGTGTTAGAGTTGATACCATCAATTCTTGGGAGATCGACTTTGTTGCCAAAGGAGGCCTTCGTTCCATGAGCAGCGCCATGATGATGCCTTTTTCAGCAGGCGGATTTGGCGTGCTAGGGTTGTTAGGCGGGCCCCAGGCTGTTGTTGGGGAGTAGATATGCGGGCTTTGAGTGTGGGACTCCTCTGAAACAAGAAGGAGGTGAGTGGGGCTTTGCTCGTAGCCGCTCTCCGATGCTAATCCGGTCCTCCACGAGGAGAAAAGATAGGCTACTTAGGGTTTTTCGGATCCTTTAGTTCGTTCGCGAGGGACAATAACATGGAAGATCCCGAAAAACCAATATCTGTAAATCAACTTAATCACACTAGTAAGGGTAGGATAATTCTGATAACGACTTATCAGATACAAATCAAACAAATCTCACAGTGAGGAAGTGGATATTATAATGATTGCTCCCTCTGATATCCCTTATTAATACGTGCGATAAGACGGGAAAATACCCGTGAATGGGAAAGAATCATACCACCATCAAATTGGGAAAACATATCTTATAAATACCGAGCGGCGCATTCGGGTGAGGTATCTGAAAACATTCGCCTCTAGTAGTCTAATTTTTCTCTCGGGGAGGAATGAGCTTAGGCATCGGAGCGACAGCAGTGGCCTCGCCAAAACCCTTCTTCTTTCTTGTTTTTAGAGGAGTCCACACTTGACACAGGTCGGCCCGACAACGATTGATTCATTGACGACCCCGGCCACGCTCACGCCAGGTCCGATTGAAAAATAAATCGTCGTAAACTATTCTAAATATCAATAGAATATAAATATGAAAAAAAAAAGTGGATAATAATCATAATATTGTCTTACATATTAGAAATCAAATATTGTTCCACAAATAAGAGGTGGATCTAGCTTAGGTTCGGTGCAAGGGGATGCTACCAAAATTGGAAAGAAAAAAGTTATACTGAGCTAAAATGGATGCTAGGCAAACAACTTTAACATTTCTAAATTTGCCCCATATGTTGATATAAATCCGGTATTCTTTGCATTCTCTTGATTAGATTTATGGTTCCATACAAGCTAGAAACTATGGCTGGAGGGCCCAGGTTTGGGGATTATCCATTTGCAAATTATTATATTCTCCTTATCCATGGGACATAGCAGGTTTTTATTTCCTGGCATTACCCTTATTACAAATTATGTATAGGATTTGTTTTAATATCAGACTATATATCTTTTAGAATAGAAATAATGATACATTCATTATTCCCTTTTGGCTCATAAATAAAGCTAAGAAATGAAAAAAAACAATAGTGAACTTACCTGTATTATAAAATACAACAAACATGCATTAAAAGAGATGTATATTTCAAAAGGAGTAGAAAATGAAAAATATTTAGCTCAAATTAAACCCTATTAAAGATATTAATTTTCAGAGATTGAAGCTGTCAAACTAAAAGTAAAATTTGTCAAATTATGTATGAAAAGATCAGCTCATAGTGATTGAATTTAAAAAACAATAAATTTAAGAAGATGTAGGGCCAGAACCGTATGCTGCATGATACATATATATAGAGTAGTGGGTCCGTTGAGCTAGCATGGTTTCTTGGCAGCGAGCATCTATACAAGATTAGGTTGCATTATTCGTTAGGATTGAGTATTGAGCAGAAAGCTTTTATCATATGGTCACCATCTGTCGCAGTCACATTCATAGTTATAATATAGACGGTGACCATGCGAAAGACGAAGCTTAGTCCCTTCCTCTGCTCAATAATGGAGTCTAATGTTTCGTGAAAGTTAAAATAAAAAATCCTAACGCAACCTAGATATGATTGAAGGCCTTTTCTTGCAAAGTCTTTGTGAGATTTTATTATAATTTGGATGTAATCAAATGAGTGCGAAAATATATGATTTAACCGGCCCATTCAAATTTATGGTGCAATAAATTTATCTTTTTCCATATATCCAACACCGACTAAAAACTTTATTGAGATCAACTTTAAGTTGATGAGAAAATACATAGATAAATCACTTTGTGATAAGCTACTCCAGAATGTAATTAATTAAAGTAGACATGTAAATTTATCCGTTGACTTTCCAACAGTTCGTCCTGATCTCTCCATCAGTACCCGTTAGAGGACTCAAGTTTCCCATTTTGATCATGGCGTTGGCCGCATCGGTAAAGAAAGCGGATGAGTCAGACTGTAGCTTTCAACGATGGAATCTGTGTGGAGCCGCCGTTATAGAGTTGTTGGTCACAATTGCAGCAGACCCTTTTGCTCTATCAAATTCGTGAAGTAAACATTATCGAAAACGTTGGTACTTTCATCGAGATCAGACAGATTGTCATCTCCTCCGTCGCTTGGGCAGATTCCCTGTTTTGATGTTGCAAAGGTAGCATTGATGTTCGTCTCGTTGTAAATTCGGTCCCGAAAATTTGTGCACCGTGCTTTCCCTATGGTATGAGTTCCTAAAACAGAGAAAAAAAAACGCATATAAAAAATTATGAGGGTTTATGCATAATAAACTCTCGCTGTTCTCTTTTGAAATATGATATTATTTTTTTATATTAAAACAACCAAAAGAAAATTATACCCTATTTGATTATAACTTTTTGTTCTCACAGATAAGAGCACTTTTGGTTCTAATTTTTTTTTCTAAATAACATGGGATGAATAAGGATAGGGCTTATGGGCAGGTGTCTAATAGCTCTCGGGCAAGGCTAAGTCTAAAATAAAGCCCATAGGCTGACCCTTCTAAAAAGGGGCTTTGATCAGGCTTTAGCGGGCTATGTTGGGCTTGAAGTGAGCTGTGGACTTTGGATCTTCTTAGAGTCCCCTAGCCTAAACTATATTAATTAATGGTAATTTAGAGAATAATAAATATAGAGAATAATGAGTAAATTTAGTAAACACCAAAATAGTATTCGTTTTTTCAAAAAGTGTTCTCATAACGGTTTTCAAAAACCTAAATCAACTTTCAATTATTTTTATGAATTTTCTAATCATTTCTGCTACCAACCGCCGCAGTATACCTGAGAGAGCGACCATTTCCTGGGTAGTGAAGCCCTTGTTGAAGATTTATAAGAACTAAGATCTGAGGTCGGGAGGAGATTCACTGTTAGCAGTACTCAAACTCGCCGTGGTTGAATCTCTTCTGCCCAATTGCACCGTCCATGTTGGGCCACCCAACTAGGAAAAAAAAAACCATAATCAATCAACAAAATTAGGTAGTTAATTAACTAAATTATTTGAAGTGTCTTTAGCCCATTAATCATTTTTCGGGTTGATCATTATAATACTTCATTAGAACACCGATCAACGTATGTTACAATTTCGGCCATGATGAGAGTTCTATGGTGGTTATTGAAACCAGCTGGCCAGAAATACTCTTAACTTCATAACGGTGATTGTAGAATAGGTATGCACATTATTGTATCTCTGAACCCCATTATAAACTGCAGAGTTATGATATATATATATATATATATATATATATATATATATATATATATATAGTAGTAGTGGAAGGGTGTTGGTGTCTTACAACAACAGCAGAGTCTGAGAACTGCCACAGCTACGATATCTGCACAAGGGAAACAACTCAGAACTCAGCTTTCCACTTGAAGGATTTAATGGTGTCGATCACCTCATATCCCCTCTCACAGGTTGATATTTCCCCCCGGCAGTCTTCTCTCGGTAAAGCTATCAGTGTAATTTCAATAATATAGAAGCATCACATCCCTGTTGAATCAATACATGAAGATGTTATTAGTACGCAGTGTCCTGTCAAACAGCTATATGTATGCATGCATGTTACTAATATTTTCCTCCCCCTCCCATGTAAGCTAAGTTGACGAGCTAGTCAGAAGTAAGCTTGTTTTTGAAAACAGAATATCCAGAAAAAAAAAGGGTTTGTAGAACAAAACAATCATGGAAATGGAGGCGGAGCAAGGGCGCCCATACGGCTCTCTTAGACTACTGCACTGTTGTAGTTTAGATGGTAGAGATAGCGTTAGGGCATGAACTTGCATAGAAGTCCGAGGATAGCTGCGCATGTGCTATCCCGATTAGGAAAGACAACATACAGAATAAGAAAAACGAGGATAGGGAAGCCATGGTTTGATAGGGCGTGTTGAAACAAAAACCAAGGAATTGTGCTTCGAACTGGTAATACCTCATATTTAAAGCAACTCCTGGTGAAATGTCCAAACATCTACTTTTCCTTTTCTTTTCTTTTCTTTTTCTTTTCTTTTTTGAAGAAATGTCAAATATTACATTAGTGGGCCCTGTTGGATTTTATTCTGTGTCATGTGACATTTCGGTATACAGAAAACAAAAATCATATGGAAGAGAACTTGATCCAAATTGGGCATCTCTTGGACTTGGTCATCCTCTCTGTAGATCAAGTCACTACAAAACAGTTTTCGTCCACGGCCTACGACTGAAAATTCTGGAATCAATTACATGCCTACTTTATTATTATATTTTTTGGGATTCATTATTCGAAAGATTTAGAGGATTGTATTTCATTATATTCTTTAAAAAACTTCGATTCACCGCTGACTAGTCTGTTGGAGTTTAACGCTTTAACTAAGCACCGACAAGAAAAAGTAACCCAGGTCCAGTTTGAAGTTTGGGTATGAGGGATGACATTTTTTTCCTTTCTCTAATCACTAATTGACACTAACAAATAATTGAGTTCCTTTCCACATTTTAATATTGGATATATAATTTACGTTGGAAAGTAAAAGTTGAGGAAAAATGAGAAAGAGTGACAGCTGAGAAGGCTATGGGTTGGCTGTTTTTGTTTGTTTGCATTAAGCAGGAGAGCTCAGTTTCATGCATAATTGGCGGATTCAATTTTCAAACCCCCCAACAAAGACCATGTGCTGATTGATAATCATGCCTTGAACACAAAATTCTTAATAAGTTTCGACGTTCGGCGGGAATACAACTTGCATGCACCTGTATTGACATAAGCATTCCATTAAAAAATACATATATATTTGATAATCATGTTTTGAACACAAAATTCTTAATAAGTTTCGACGTTCGGCGGGGATACAACGCATGCACCTGTATTGACACTAAGCATTCCATTAAAAAATACATATATATATACTCCAAAGTATTAAATACATTTATTATGATCGATCAGACCAAAACAACGTTTAAGTTTTATTTATTATATTTAATTTTTTTCAAAAACATTACAATGAAGTGATGAACTGAGAAATTAATCACAAGAGATAATGACCATATACATGCATGAAACACCAGCGAACTATGCAAAGCTATCAAAATTAGGTGAACATTGTACAGTATCCATGGCTCAATGGCTATGGGTTAAATTTTTAGGAGTTTCTTCACTTGATAGTGATTGTTTCAATCAACTACTCTAATTAATATATGCTTCTAGCATTTGGTTACTTTGTTTCTCTAAAGAAAGATCAGTTCATTTCAAAGTTAGACACACACTAGCAATGAAAGATTGTATATTTTTCAAATTCCTTTTCGTACTGATTTGAGTATGTAATGAAGAATTAGTTCTTGACTATTCATTAATAGTCTAGGAAGCCAAATATGTCAAATCATAATTCTTAAAATATCTCTTACTAGAGAGGAATTTTGAGATGTTGAAGATGGAAATCCACGGGAGACTTGGCAACCTCTGAAGATGACGAAGAGCAGACATAATTAGGCCCTTTAGGTCGGACTGGTTTCTTTTTTTTCAACTTTACAAGAAATCTGGACCAGAAAGAATTTAATTTGACATGAGCATTTAACAACTCCTATCTTATCAAGCTATCAGTAATCATATCAGCCTAACTCACCTCTCTGTATCATGAACACTTCGTCACTTATCTTTATCTTATTTGCAGGTATTTCATGCATATTTATATATATATGAGTATGACTCTCTGATGGGATGACAATGTCAGCGTATTACGTCTGTTAATTTTTTTCCAGCTATTTTAATTTAATTTTGTATTGAACTGTGATGTAAAGAAAGGAAAAAATGTAGATTTGTTTACATCAAAATTTTTAATATCGATGAATTTGTGACATTAAACATGTTGTTTTAAAGTCAAGTTCATGTACATGAGAAGACAAACATCACATGGAATCAAATTTGGCATTTTGATTTTGAAAAAAAATTCTTGATAAATAGTTCTTTAAAATTTGTGGGATTCGAGTTATAAAAGTTTGTTGACGTATCTTGAATGAGAACTCTGTAGATTAGATTGTTTATTTGTGAAATTTGGGTTTTACCGATGAAATTTTTATCTACGTAATATTATATGTCCGAAGCTACGTATCTTAAATAAATTAAATTGAATCCCAACGATGTAAGGTTTATTCGCATATACAAACGAGTTTTTTTACAATCGAACCATTTGATTAAACAATTCCAATATAAATGAGCTAAAACCATTGAAAATAACTATATAATTTTTTGATGATAATGAGGCGTGGTTGAATGGTTTAGGGAAGGATCAAATTCAAGTTTCCCTATGAATCAATTACTACAACTTTGTAATGTAGTAAATGGATGTTAAAAAAACTAAATAATTTTGATTGGGAACATATTTGATTATTCTCTATATTTTTTTTTGTGAAAAATCAAGTACTATTTATGAAAATAGTTATTAAATAAATCGTGAACTATACCACTCATGCCTCTTTTCTAATTTTAAATGTTTTGCTCATTGTTTAGCTATAACATAAAACACATCTTCCTATATATAAATATTTCTTAAAATTACTTGAATCAAATGAGTTTTTTTTTTTTTTTTAACAACTATTAACATTGTAAGGATACCTGTTTTTATAAGATTTAAACTTGGATATCTCGGACCTCTTTCTCACCCCTTTTACCACTATAGCTTCAGCTGCCTCAAGGACTGAAAATCCATTGAGTTAGAAAGTGTTGTGATCATTCAAATTGCACATGCATGGAAATTAAATTTTACCAACTAAAAATTTTATTTAGGATAAACCTTTTGAGTTGATGAGCTAGTACAAATGGTAAACTAGATAAATTTCGCAAATCACTTCGTGATAAGCTACTTTCAAATATTAATTAAAGCACAACCCAAAAACGTACATTTGAAATAGAAAGAAACAAAAGTGACAAAATAACTAGGATCCATTGATTTTCCTGCAGTCAGTCCTGATCTGTCCATTAGTTCCCCGTCAGGGGACTCAGGTTTATGCTGATGAGGCATTGGCCACGTCCTTAAAGAAAACGGAGTTGGTGATGTGGAGAGTTTCAACAATGGAATCTGTGGAGCCACTGCAGAGTTGTTGGTCTGAGTGCAGCAATTCCCTTCTTCTCCTTCAAATTTCACAGAAATAAACATTATCGAAAACAGCAGTAGTTTCATCCAGATCAGACAGATTATCATCTCCACCTGAACTTGGGCAGATTTGCTGTTTTGATGCTGCGAATGCTGCGTCGATGTTGGTCTCGTTGTAAATTCGGCTACGAAAAGTTGTGCATCTTGCTTTTCCTATGGTATGAGTTCCTAAAATAAAATAAATTTTTTTTTTAAAAGTACGAGGAATTTTGAATATTAAATTCAAATATAAAATTAAGCGCTTGTTCTACGATTTTTGACTTAATTAAGGTGAATGACCTGTTTTGTGCAAAAAAATTTCCACTCTATTCAAATGACAGTGATGCGAGTGGGAAATACCTCAAGTAATGATCACGGATGTCGGGGAAAGACGCGAAGCATTATAGTAGAGAGCTCCTTTGACTAGTCGAAATTTAATATTAAAACAACAAAATATACTGTTTTAACACATTTTAAATCAATTTTTGCAATTAATCTTAGAGCATATAAATATATATATAAAGTGGGGTAAATAAAATTTGATATGACGTTTTGGAGGCAAATATGGCTATTGTGGTTTTCTTAGTTTGAATTGAGTATAATCGTGTTTTGGTTATATTACATTGTTTGGCCAAGGTCTAACGTATTTAATAAATACGTCGTATTCGTGTTGATATATGCAATTTGAGTCTAATTGATCAGTTTGAGTATTATATTAATTAATTGAAATACATTTAATAGGTTATTGGTGTTAAATATAAATTGATAATTATAATCCATATTATTTTAAAGAATAAAATTAATAAACATATTAAATTTTATAAGTTATTTATATTGAATATGAATGATTAATTATAATTTTTATTATTTTAAAAAATCAAATTAAATTAATCATATTAGTGTTGACCCGTCTAACATGAATAATAAATGAGTTGAGTTTTGATTAGTGGATATTGACACGTTTATGATTCGTATTAGGTTTGAATTGATGAATGTTGATATGATTTATATATTGACGTAATCTGCAATATGATGCATGAGCAGCAGTTACCCGACCACCAGAGAGCCACCATTTCCCTAGCAGTGAAGCCCTTGTTGGAGAAGCTAGATATAAGAGCACTAAGATCTAAGCCCAGGGCCAGGAGGTCACTGTTAGCAACACAGAGAAGCTTCGCGGTCGTTGAATCTCTTCTTCCTAATGGCACAGTCCATGATGGCCCGCAACTGAAAAAAAATGCACAAATATTTAGTTAATTAAACATTTATTTGAACCGTCTGCTCTAAAATAATGTTTATATGTATGAAGATTACTAGGCTGCCACTTACAGCAACGACAGGTCTGACTACCACCGTTAAGATGTCTGCTGAAACAACCCCCAGGGCGCTGGGTTTCCGCAGAGATTTAATATGGTGTCGATCACCTCATATCCTCTCACTGAGTTCTATTTGGTCCTGCTGTCTTCTCTCAGTAAAGCTTGAAGTGTCGTCAATAATATAAACATCACATCCCATCACACACATGAAAATTAATGTTATTATTAGTACATATTTTCCTGTTAAACAGTTACATTCCTTTCTTTGTGATTTACTAACATTTTAAGGGTTTGGTGTAAAAACTAACCCCTTCTTTTAAAACAAATATTGATTTTAGGTCTTTCAAACTATTATCAAATCTATACCTCTTTGATGCTACTTAGATGTAAATTTCATATTTTTAGTATAATTAAGAAATTGTAATTAATAAATACGACTTCTAATTTATATTAAAAAATAAAAAATTTGAACATGTTTCCTAGATGACATGAAAGAGATTAGATTTGATAATAGTTTGGAAAAAAAAATCTAAAATCAATATTTATTACAAAAAGGTCGACCTGACACCCAAACTCCATTTTAGGAGTCAAACAGTGATAAATCATCATGGATGACTTCTGAATTTCAAACGTAATGAGGTTGGATGGCAGAAGAGGAGAGGACTTGCCTGTACAAAACAATCGGCCAAATGGAGGCGAAGCAATGAGGCGCCCATGCGGCGCTCTTTGGCGACTGCATTGTTTACTGCAGTTCGAATGGTAGAGAGAGCCCTAGGACAAGTACTTGCATAGAAGTTGGGGGATAGTTGAGCATTTCCCATCCCCATTAGAAACGAGAGCATACAGAATAAGGAAAACAAGGATAAGGAAGCCATAGAGCTTAAACCTTTGTGTTTTGAACTGGTTACGGTGCTCTCTCCTGGTGGAGTACTACCCCGTATTTAATATTTATAGTAGAGGTGGAACGCTTATCTTATTCCTTTTCCTTTTTAAAAGAATGATATCTCCTACGCAGCAGTGTATGCCATTTGACTTCTCTCTCTTTTTTTTTTTCCTTTTTTTAATTTTTCATTGTGAGCTAAAGAAACCGCGTGATGGGAAGAGGAGCTCTTGATTGAGCATACCTTGGACTTGGTCATTTTGTCATTGTTAAACAGTTCTTATTCATGACATACAGCTATTGGAACTTATTACGTGATAAGTGATTGATTGGGATCAAGTAATTTATCAAGTTGATCAGTTTGAAAGTTTGGGTACGAGGGTGATGTTTAATTTTCTCTATGATCATCACTCTAGCAAATAATTGAGTTCTTTTTTAAATTTGTACATTTTTAGTGTGTGATTAAAGGAGCTAGGAGACCAATGGATGAGGTTGGTAGGCTGTTTTCGTTCGATTGGCTTGATTGGACTTTAGAGTTGAAAGAGGTGCGTGTCTGACTCACGCCTATTAATCATTACATTTTTTTTCTACATTTCGAAAAAGACCATATATGATGTTGAGGATGTTTATCATAGTCAAAATCAGTTGGTTTCTTTCAAAGCAAATAGGGTCATTTCACGATTTAACAATCCCACTTGCTTGGTGGATTGTAGCTCCAAGTCTCGTCTTCCAGAAGTGGTATCTATCATCTTGCATAATTATTAAACTCGGTATCTCTTCCAATCTCCACTACCCTCAATCTAAGGGGAAGTACGCGGATATCCAAATCAAAGCCTTCCATTTGATGAGCTGTTTTAATTTCAGAAAATTTCAGGGAAGTTATTAAATCCTCATGGGGACTTGCAATTCCTTGATGAGTATTAATTGAGTTCTTCTCATCAGCCATGTGCACGGTTTCCATCGGCCTGTTTGAAAATTTTATCTCACTTAAATATATTTTAATTAGTTTACTTTTTGAGAGAAATATCCCCGGAAACATGGTTTGCATGCTAGCTTAATTTGACTAGTGATGCAGCCAAGAGTAGAAAATTCATGGGTTCTGGAGATGAAGAAAACATGCGTTGAGGAGTGAAACCTTCACGGCTGCATTATTTTGACTAAAAAAAAAAAAAAAAAAAACACGCACATGCAACCAGATAATGACGAAATCATAATATGGATGGCATCAATGTCCTTTTCGTGAAATTCTCACTCCTACTCCTCTAAAATTAGAATTTGTCTACCTTTCCCATTCATTGAATATATAATAAAGTGTTAGTTTTTATTAAAATCAATATGGATTTAACCATCTGGTTAAATTTTGATTTGAGTGGCTAATGACTTAAAAGGGAATCAAACAAAAGTAGTAGTTCAAACACATGAATCCGAATTACTGTTTACCAACAAAAATCGTAGAGTTAGAAAGTAAGTAGTAGTCACAAATCAACTTTATCTTATTTCGTTATCCCTTTATTTCTTTATGATCTCATCTTATTTTTAATTCAAAAATAGGTATCAACTATTTCCACTTGTTCTTTTAATTACTCTCTATCTTATTATATTGGATTTTGTTATATTTTATTTAGGTCAGATAGAAGTTTTAAATGACTGGTGAGCCATGACATGATTTTTTGACTCAAAATTCAAAAGAATTAGGTGTGCATCAATCAAGAAAGAAGCATCAACTTTTTTTCTTTTTCAGTATGAAATTTTAAAATCATATTTAATTTAATATAAGAATATTTTAAGACAGAAACAAGGTCAGACTTCTCCGCAATTGTTTTTGAAACCGATTTTCAGGAAGAAGGTGTGGGTGTCATGGTTTTCGACCCATATCCTTTAACCAGTAGGCCCAATACAGTTAAAGGTTACAATTGAGTCGGCCTACCCAGTCCGACCTACTAGCCCAACTTAGAAGCCCAAATCCACATATCCTCCCATAGCCGGTAAGGGATAGGCAATTGGATTCCCCGGATGCCATCTCTTGGAGAGGATTTATTTGACTAGTACTGTCGGATAGATTCCCCCTAGGAGCGTATGCGCCCTTCCATACCTTGCCATGAATTCAAGGTGGATAAACGCTCTTGGGGTCGTATATTCGGGGAATATGTCCATTTAAAAGGAAGAATCAGTCCCCACCTGTGAGATCCACGCCACCTTCCCCCTCCGATCTCCCATTTAAAAGGAAGAACTAGTCTCCACATGTGAGATATGTGCCACCTTCCACTTAGATTTGAAGGGAGATTATCATTCTTGAAAAGTGGATCGTTCTCTTGATAAAAGAAGGTCATGAAGTGAAATAAGGTAAGCACTCTCAAAGCAAAGAAAAAGGACTCCCAATTTGAAGGGATTCTCTTCATCATCGAGAAGGGGCGAGTGACGGAGACCCTCCCAGTCGTTTTCTTGGTGTTTGTTTGCGAGGTTATCACAAGCAGGTGTATGTTCCGATGATCCAGTGCCCCCAAAGATTTTGGAGACTACACCTGGCGTCGTCTGTGGGAACCGTCGAGTAGGAAATCTCAGAGGCGATACGCTAGAGCCTAGGTTCATCTACTCCCTAGTAATCTCTTCACTGTAGCTTAGTAGTTCCCGAGTCATCACGGACCGTCGAAGATTATCACCATGTCTAGCAACCTAGTGAATCAACTCATCGAAGACCAGTTTCTCCGCTGGTGCAAGGATATGGAGGCTAAGCAAGAGGAGCAGGCCAGCAGATGACCGAATTGCGTGAACATGCAAACCTTTTACAACAGGAGAACGAGTGCTTACGGGCCCGCCTGGAAACCAATGGAGTCGAAAACCCACAAGGCGCTGCCCAACGTGTACCCCTAACCCGGGCAGATAAGGGGAAAGGGCCCGCCCTGCCAGACCATAGCGATCAGCCCACAGATGACGAGTTCTCTTGAGCGACTTCCGCTTCCTATAGTTCACCACCCCGGAACAATGAGAGCTAGAATCGAGAAGATACCTCCTCATGGAGTCTAAGCTAGGGCTATGAGTGGTGCGCGCCATCGAGTGCTAAGAGGGGCGGCCCGAGGACAAACCCCATTGGGAATGCAATGAAACAAGAAAATCGATTTTTTAAAGAGTAATCGTAATTTCGGTAAAAATGAAATTTTTCTGAATCTCCCGGATGTGACGGATTTCAGATTGGAATTGTCTCGCGAAATCTAGCTAACAAGTTAATTCGTTGAATTAAAGAACGATTCGAATTTGCACGTTCGAGCGTAGAGTGTCGGTCTCATGAGTAAAACGACATTTGATATGACAAAAGTTACATATAACATGTACTCATGTGACACATGTTGCACGAGTAGAGAGATGATGGAAACGGATGGCCGAGATCGTGCCACGTGTCAAAATCCAAGAGAAGGGACATGGATGACATTGTTTAAATTCTTAATGAGGAAGAAGACAAGATAGCCAATAGTGTTGTCTTCTTCAAATTGAGCCAAAAACGTGGGGGAGAACAAAAAAAGAGCATAAAGTTAGGTTTTGAGGGTTTTTGTGATTTCTAGAGAGAGAAAATGCACCTTGTCTCTAGATTTTCGGTCAATCGGACCGTTGGATTTCTTTGGAGCAAGAAGGAAAGTTGTTCTATGCGACGAGGGCAACGCGTGGGCACCGGTTTTGAGGAGTTTCGACAAACTCCGTGAGGTAGGGGTTTCATCCTACTTCTTTTACACTTTATTTAAGTGTTTTGTAATGTTTGAGTTGGTTTGAGGCCGTGAGGGGCCGTTTGATCGGTCCCAAAACATGGGACCGAATTGTGGGAATTTATTGGAGCTCGGTTGGACAGTTCAGTCACTGTTGGGGCTGCTTGTGTTGTAATTATGCATTAAATTGTGTTTTGTACGTGTAAGTAGGGAATGGCCATGAAGTCGGTTCCACAGAGGCCGATGTAGGAGAGAGTGGGTTGCCGTGGACAGCCCACTTGCTGCAATTTTGGGGCCCCCGTAAGCAGTCCAGGGTTTGTGTGAATTGGACCAAAACGTCCATGTGTTGGGTGCTTGAAATTGATGAAATAAGATGGTTTGGAGTTGTATAAGAATTAGTAGGTTAATGCATGAACTTTGTGTATTAACATGAGGTCACAATTATATGGAATATAATTGTGTGTGTAGGACATTGGAGATGAGTTTGTGAATAGCTCAAGTGAGTTGATTTGGGTGATGGTTGACCGAAATTGGTATATTGGTGTAAATTGTGTTGAAATTACATAACATGTTGTATGTGATTTAAATATGTTGATATATATATATATATATATATATATATATATATATATATATATATATATATATATATATATATATATATATATATATATATATATATATAATGTGTGTGTGAATATATTATTGTGAATGACATGAAATGGCATATTGTATTTCATATGCACCGGGGTAACCTAAAAATTAGGTATGAGTGCATGACATGAAAATTTAAAGAAAAACGAACATGGTTGCGAAAAAAATTTCACATGATTAATTTCCGAAGAATGGGGTTGGGAGACGGTCCAATAGATTATTTCGGATAAGGACCATGACTGTTTTAGGAAGTTCTTCAACACATTCGCCTCTAAGGGTAGTCCCATATTTTAAAAACTTCATTAGTTTATTTTGAGCAACTGAGTTTTGTTTTGAAAATTGTGTTTTCTCATACATGGCTTAGGCAAGTGTGAGGGAGTCGGTGAGGACTCGAGACATGGGGATGGCATGTAAACATTCAAGTAGGATCACAAATTTGCTCGAATGCACTTAGGTGGAGAGTAACCCATTTAGGGTGATTCCACTACTAGGCGATAGCTCACCACACATCGGGAATTATATTATTTTTCAGTGCGGGAGTGTTCGAGGCCGGCTCATCTAGGCGGGTTTGAAGAAAGCGGGTTGTGGCTTTGGTGTTTTAGTTGGATACATGTATTAGAATGTTTTAAACTTTTAATATATGTTGTATAAGAGTAAATTATTAACTCTTGAAACTATGATATATAGTTGATGTATATTGATGAGTATTGTTGTATGGGCCTAAGTGGCCGTTTTTACTCATGTATATATCCTCTGATTGTAACGCCCCAAAAATACCCTAGAATTTTTATAATAATTTTATTATATATTACGGGTATGGGTGGAGCAAAACAGGTTTTCAGGAAAAGTGATGAATTGACAAATTATGAAATAGCAAATTTAGTGAACCCGGAAATTTGAGCACCAAAACAAGGATAAAATTTAAATTTCCATAAGGGATATAAATATCAAAAAAAATGGGAGTAGAGATGGGCCACAATAGAATTAAAACAAGTTGAATTGCAAAATTAAAGAGTTGTGGGCTAGTTGCAATTTATGAAGAGTTGAAAATATTAAAAAAATGAAAAACAAAAGCTAAAATCCATTTTGGTCTCCAAATTGCCCTAGAAAAAAAAAACGTGTGAGAGAAAGAGAGCAAAGAAAACAAGAGGAAGAAGAAGGAGAAGGGGAGGAAGATCAAAACCAAGGTATGTGTTCTTCTTAGGATCAAGTGTGTTTTGATTTCCTAAGGCTTTGTTTTGGAGAATGGTCCTCCTTTGTCTAGGGTTTTTGTGGAAGAGATCACACAAACCTTAACTTGTTGAGGTGTTGTGGGTAAAACCCCAAATGTACAAGAAAAACATGGAATCCTCCCTTTGAGGTTGGATTTACGGTTTAATTGCAAAGAAAAAGGGTTGGGTTAGAACAAACCCTAATAAATTTGTGTATTTGGTATGTGTATAGTTAAGATCCATATTAGAGTGGGTTTGAAAGAAATTCATGATAGGTCTTTGAAATAAGAGAAGGATTGAATGATAAATTGAGTAGAAAAGAGATCATAAGATGAATTTGAAGTGGTCTTGAAGTATTTATGAGGTATAGAGTTGATTGGAGTTGAAACATATGGAAAAATGTGAGAAAACACCCATTCTGGGCATTCTCGGGTGTCTTCTACCGGTAGAAGTTAAGTTCTACCGGTAGAACTTCGATTCTGGTCATTTTTGGCCAAGTTCTCTGGAGTGAAGTTAGGATTACGCCGGTAATTTGTTACAGTTTTCTGTTCTGGCCAGGTTTTGTATTTTAGTATTAAGCTTATCGATTAACATCCGATTTAATTGATTCAAGTGGCTACATGGAAATAGATAAGGAGAGACCAAATAAAGTTAATCGTCAAATTCTGATCCTAAGTGGCTAAATTCACTTTCGAAGTGGAGCGGTAATGCGAAAAATTCCTGCATCAGCTTTGGACATAGAGTGATCCGGGTTGTTTGGACGTAACTTGAGTTCGGTGCTCCAAATTGGGTTGATTCCAGTTGGAATAGAACCCTTAGCACCTTAAATTTAAGTAATTTAAAGGCCTAGGGTGAAACATGGGTTAAGACCCCGAAGTGTATACAAACTGTTTGATTTAATCCGGTGCAGGCCCAGGTTGCATGAAAATCTTAACTTTAGTTTGAACAATAGATTGGAATGATTCGATTCTAAGTAAAGTGAACCGCATGAGGGAATAAGAATGAGTCTAGTCAAAGCATTACCATACCGAGCCGCAGGGATAAAGCGGTCGTTTGAAATGCAGGTCATTTGCATAATCACTAGGTGAATGAATTGTATTTGACTAGGTGCGGGTGAAGCGACAACTGGCCTAGGATTGACATGAAAGAACGGAATCGATAATTGATTCTGTTCTATACCCGTTCTCTATTCTTTATTTGTTCTATACTTGTTCTTTATTCTAGTTTGTTTCACCACCATTCTTTATTCTCATATTACTATATTTGCAAATTATGCATATGCTCAGTTTGAATGATTAGTGATTTGAATCATTGTTATTGAGTGTTTGCCAAATATATGCATGTATCGCAGTATTTGAGCTTGTAGAAGGTATCTGATTTCTTGCATAAAGTAAATTGATTTGAAGCGTGTTGGATTACCAACACGATGAGATTCTGCATGAATTAATCATGAAAGTGCTCGTATTTGTCTAATCTTGAAATCATTTAACTCTTGAATGTGGGACGTGACGGATTCTGTTGATGTCATGAATGTACATTCCTGATATAATGAGACGGTGGCCAGTAAGGCAGAGATCACATTACTGTGGATGACAGGCAAGACTGAGATTATAAGTGAAGTCTGTACATTGGATGTCGAATTCTATAGTCTATGTGAGACGGTAATGAATGTGAGAAACCACATTACTGCGGCGATGATAACGGCAGTTCACCGGCTGAGATCTATCGTGGATGTAAATTCTCACTTCATATGTGGAATCACAAGCGAACAATGAAATGATGAAAAGGTATTGAAAGTGTATTTGTATAAGTATCTTTACATTACCTTGATGTGTATAAAGCATTATTTTAGTAATAATAGATTATGAACAAATGGAATACAGGCCTTATGGAAGGAAGCCACTAAGCATGAAAATGTAGCGTATTGTTTTATCAATGCCTTGGTGCAGTGAAGACATGTTAGACCCAGATCAGAGGAGCTTAGAGTCATAGGAAGGAATTCTGAGACAATCTCTGTCATATGCATTACTCCATTTCTTTGAGCATTGACATTTTGTAAAAGCAGTTTGAACTACGGATCCTTATTTTTGTAAAGACATTTTTGTTAAATGTAAATATTATGAATCTTTTGTTAATTGTAAATGTTTGTAGGCTTGCCCAAAATGGAATGCTTAAATGAAATTACAAAATCTAAAATGAATAAGACAAGCTAAATGTTTGATAAGATAATTGAAAATGTCGAATCACTTAGGGCTCCTGCTTGATCCTTAATCGGGTTAAGTCGGGATTCGGGTGTGCTTTCCCAAGAACTAAAATTTAATAAAACAACTAAAAAGAGATTTGATTAATGACTTTAAAAAGAAATGGCAGAGCGTCCCGGGGTTTCGGTTCGGACTCGCCAATCGGGTGGGGTCAGGCTCTGAGGGGGTCGCCACCTTGATGCGTGTTGGGACCGGGTGGTTCTTAGAGTGAGAGCTCCTCGTCTGAAGGAGACTCACCACTTGGAATTTGCATAAGTGGTGTCGGGTTACCCGACATCCATGATTATTCCGCAGGTTGACGGGTTGTCAATGGACCCCCGGGTTTTGGGGCGTCACATAATGGTATCAAAGCTTAGGTATACGAATTCTTAGGGCTTGAGGGACTTCGGCTTAGGCCATGGTCATTGAGGTATAAGAACATCTTGACTTAGTATAGCTGTGTTGGGTTCAGGTATGTGATTACCTAGGAAATCACGGGACGGGGATAAGTCAACACATGCATGTGGGTGCTTATGTGTGATTGAATTGTATATAACATGTTGATTGTTATGTGTTTATTATTGTATAGTTGTATGCTTGGTAGGTATCATAGGAAAATGTGTTGAACACTAGAATTAGAAAATGTAACCTTACGTGTTAGAAATTTTGACAAAATAGCGGAAGAATTAAATGAAAAAATGAATGAGAAGAAATTTTCTAAGGTTTTTCTGATGTTATTGAAAGAAAAATGAATAAAATAAATTTTATAAATTTATTTAGATTGTCTTGAAGAATAAGAAAAAAAACGTATATATATATATATATATATATATATATATATATATATATATATATATATATATATATAGAGATTGTTTTCCAGTAGTAGAATTGAAGAAAAAAAAAAGAATGAGAAAAAAAAAAGCGAACGAGGAACACGAAATGGGTTCTGCCTTGGCGTGTCCGCGATCTGATGGAAGTGTGCCAGTGACGCCTTTATACGGGCGTCTGCCGGTGAAATTTGGGTAGCGTAATCGCGATACAATTGGATTGCGTAGTGGCGATGAGCGATTTGAGTGGCGGAGGTGTGTCACGATGCAATGGTTGTATCGTGACGGTGAGACGGTAGGAGTGAGGGTCGTGATGTCGATTGTATCGTGACGGGAGAAAGGCGACAAGGCTGGGGAATTGTGTCCGCGATACGATGTTGTATACGTGACAAATTGAACATTTGGGTTGAGGCGTGTCACAATACAATCGATTGCATCGTGACAGGGTGGTTGAGAGGCGTGGCCGTTGCGGTACGTGTCAGCGATACAAACCTGGCCAATTCTAGCGATATGGCGCGTGCGGGGGGGCTGGGGCGATACAAGTGTATCTGACGGAAGGGGCTTGAGACAACGGAGTTGTGGTGCGACATAGGCCGGCAGCAGATGCAAAGATGCGCGACACGAGTACGATCTGGTAGCTTGCTGCGACCACGGTAGAGCCGTAGAGGGTGCGACTGCAGTACGAGCTGATACGACAACGCCTTCGCGCGCGTGTGCGGCAACTGGCGCTGCTGGCGCAACCTGAAGCGCACCATGCGCCTTGACAGAGGAGTCGATTGGGTGTGCACTGTGCGCAACCCAGAGTTTTGGACTAAGTCGTTGTTTATGAGTCAACGTTCGTGAACACTACTCCTGATATTTTTTAAAAAAGAAAGAAAATACAAATAAAATAAAATCACAGGAAATAAAAAATTTTAAAAATAAAATAAAATCTTTTAAAAATGAAATTTTCAAAAATAAAATTTTTGATGTTGATTATGATTTAATAAAATGAAATCATGTCTTGCATTACCTATAAATGTAAGGACATTGTGTATGAAATGTTTTCTGTATATGAATAGTGTCTCGGGGCTGTGTTTATGCCTTAAAGATGCTGCATTTGATTTTAACTTGCCATTTGACATGTGTAGATGGCTAGTCGCGGGAGAGGACGTAGAGGTCGTCCAAGAGGTGCGGTCGGGCACCATAGGCTTTTGACCGGCGGGCTTTGCGGCGGGTAGGGATTGCATCCGCTGGCATCGCGGTGTGCAATGGTGAGCCGGGGCGGGTCAGAGCGACCTCCGGCATTTAAGAAGCACATCATCTTCCATTAGGCGGAGAGGGAGAGTGGATGACCATCTGAGACATCAAGATAGGTCTTATGGGCAGAAATTCCAATTTATGGAAAAATGGTAAAATCGTAATTTCGGTAAAAATTCAGAAATTTATTCTCAAGATCTCGGATGGCCAGCGAATTTCATAGGTTGGAATCGTCTTTGTAAATCTAACCCGTCAAATTTCGTCGAATTAGGAACGGTCGAATTTACACGTTTTTCGAGGCATCGAGTTTTGGGTGCCGAAAAACGACTTGATATGTGACAAGTCACATATAACATGCACACATGTTATACATATTGCATGAATAGAGAGATGATGGAAATGGAAGGTCGGAATAGTACCAAATGTCTAAAACCCAAAGCTTGGGGACAAAATAGTTATTTTGGAAAATGATTAAATGATAATAAGACAAAAGAGTTGAACAGTGTTGTCTCCTACAATTAAAAAGACCAAAAACGTGAATTGAAGGGGGGAGATGCAGAGAGTTTGGAAATGGAGTTTTTAGAGTGAGAGTATCAAGCTTCTCTCTAGATTTGCGGGAGATCCGACCGTCGGAATTCGTCGGGACAAGAAGGAAGGTTGCTCTACGCGACGAGGCCTACGCGTGGGCACCGGATTTAAGGAGTTTCGACAAACTCCGTGAGGTAGGAGTTTCGACAAACTCCATTGAAGTGGAGTTCGACAAGAAATTCAGGTGGGGTAGAGGTTTCTTCACACTTGGGTTTTACACTTTGTTTGGTGTATTTAAAATGTTTGAGTTGAATAGAGGTCGTGAGGCGAACGATCGGTTCAAAGCTTGGAACTCAGGTGGACAATTTTTAGAAACCCATGTGGACAGTGGTAGCTAATCCACGGGCTATTCAGGTTAGTCATGGGTGAAATGTGTGCTTTAAATTGTATTGTGATGTGTGTGAGGCCGGAAATGGCCATGAAATTCGGGTTTAAAATTGAGCGGAGTAAAGATTGATGAGTGGATGAGAATAGTAAACCCGAGGGTTTTATTGTTCATATGAATAGTGACACAAAAATAAACTTTTGTGGTAAACCGTGTTTGGTCGAGTAATTCAAGTTGAATTGCTCGTGTTTGATCATTAGCCCACGTGAGCTAATTTTGAGATAATGGATTGTGAAATTACATGACATGTTTGTGTGATTTAAATTATGTGAATATATGCATGATTATATATTTGCATGTATTGAGTATATTTGAAGTGGCGTCATGCGTTCAGTATCTGCTGGGGCACCTAGGCGATAGAATTGAGTGCCATGGGATGGTTAATTGAAGTGGTTTCGGAGGGTTGACTAATAATAATAAATATCGGGTTGGTCCATTACTTATATCGGTGGTCAGTACAAAATATCAATCGTCGAATTAAACCCAATTGATATACATCGGTAGTCCACTAAATATAACATCGAATTAGGTCCACTACTAATATCGGTGATCCGCTCTTAAAACAACATCTTTGTTTTGAAAAATAATGTTTCTCATCGTGGCTTAGGCAGAAGTGTGAAGTCGAGTGAGGACTCGGGTGTAGGTTGTTCGGGTAGACATTCAAGTAGGATCGTCGTTCTTGAATGTGTGTTTTTCTTTAGACAATGCATATACACTTAGGTGGAGGGAGTAGCCCGTTTAGGGTGATTCAGCTCACCGAGCATTAGCTCACCTGTCGAGGAACATATTTCGAATTTACAGGAGCGCATGAGGAGACGGCTCGTCATAGGGCCGATTTTGAAGAGAAAGTGAGTGTGGCTGAGTGTTTTATGATGTATGACATGTATTAGAATTCTAGAATTTTTAATATATGTTTGTATAAGTATTTTCAAAACTCTTGAAACTATTGGATATAGTTGGATATAAATATTGTGATAGTATTGGTTTATGGGCCTAAGAGACCGTTTTACTCCATGTGATTGATGTTGGGACAGGTTATGTCACCGGGTTATGTATCCGGTGAAGCTCCGTACAAAGGGGGCCCATGCCCGATTTTTGTGAGAAATGTCGGGTCACTCGGCATTCACGAGTGTTTTCGTGGGTTGACGGGTAGTCAACGAACCCCCGGGTTTTGGGGCGTCACAATGCTGGTACTAAGAGGAAGGGGGGTCAACCTTCTTCTAGTTCGGGAAAGCAGAAGGCTTCTTGTTATGAGGTTCAAGAGCGGAGTTGTCGGACCGGGACGAGCTAAGGTTGCCAGACGGGTAGGACAGATGTTATTTTTCCACTACCAGCAGCCCGGACATGTGAGGAGGGATTGCCCTCAGAGGCAGGGATCCCAAGGGTTAGGGAAGGTACAATCCCAGTCAGCTGAGGGACAGGAGCAGATATAGTTTGTTCCTCAGCGCCAGTATGGGTCGAGAGGGACCCCGATCACTAGTGCCATTGAGCGGGTCCACACATAGGCTAGAGCCAGAGCGCAGGTCGGGGTCTAGGATAGGAGTTGCAGGCCGAGAGTTCGGGTCAGGCTGGGCAGATGACGTGTTACCATTGCATGCTTTGGGCATATGAAGCGGTGTCCTAGGAGGGCGGAGGTCTCGGAATACAAAGGCCCCCCGAGCATACGGTCTTCCCATGTACATGAGTACGTTTCTACTCTCGCACTTGTTGACTAGAGTAGCGTTTGAATTGGATGCATCATGTTCATTCATTAATGCATCTTATGTGATAGGTTTGGGCTTAGAGGTTAAGGCCTTTAGAGAAATGATGGGAAATTCTTCCCTAGGATCTAGGGTGAGAGTTGGTTAGATATATCAAGATCGTGAGTCAGGGATCTCAGTGATTCTGCTCATGGTGGACATTAGGGTGGTAGACATAATGGGTGTTGATGTCATTCTTGACATGGATGAGTTGACAGCCATCGGGTTGTCAGTAATTGTGACCTTAGCCGGGTTGTCATACCCGACATGGTCTTAGAGTTGTATGAAGCTACATATGCATGTGGTTGGATGCGTATGTGCATGGAATTTCGGGACGAAATTCTTTTTAAGGAGAGGAGAATGTGAAACCCCGAGAAAATCCAATTTTCTAAAAAATGGCAAAATCGTAATTTCGGTAAAAATCCGAAATTTTTCTAGTCTGGATAATGAAAGCGGATTTCACCGTTTAAGGTCGTCTCGTGAAATCTAATAACAGTCGAATTTCGTCGAATTACGAGACGGTCGAATTTACACGTTTTAGAAAGCGCGGGTATGGAATTATTAAGTAAAACAACATTTGATGTGACAAAAGTCACATATAACGTAACCTCATGTGACACATGTTACTTGCAGTAGAAGATGATGGAACGGACCAGTGAGATCGTGCCACGTGTGAAAATCGAGAGAAGGGACATGGATGGCATTGTTTAAATTCTTAATATGAGAAGAAGACAAGATATTGATAGTGTTGTCTTCTTCAAATTGAGCAACGTGGGAAGAACCAGAAAGAAGCGGTTAAGTTTTAAGGGTTTTTGTGATTTCTAGAGAGAGAAAGTGCACCTTCTCTCTAGATTTCCGGTCAATCGGACCGTCGGATTTCTTCGGAGCAAGAAGGAAAGTTGTTCTACGCTACGAGGGCAACGCGTGGGCACTGGTTTTGAGGAGTTTCAACAAACTCCGTGAGGTAGGGGTTTCATCCTACTTCTTTTACACTTTATTTAAGTGTTTTGTAATGTTTGAGTTGGTTTGAGGCCGTAAGGGTCGTTTGATCGGTCCCAAAACATGGGACCGAATTGTGGGAATTTATTGGAGCTCGGTTGGACAGTTCAGTCACTGTTGGGGCTGCTTGTGTTGTAATTATGCATTAAATTGTGTTTTATGTGTGTAAGTAGGAATGGCCATGAGTCGATTCCACTAAGAGG